>LPNX011071693.1:156862-181360 GCA_001517045.1 Pseudotsuga menziesii
GAATAAAAAGGGAACTGCTGCTTTAAGCTCTAGGGGAGCATCCGGGGGTATAGGAACCCTCTGGGATGACAGAAAATACGAAGTTATGGACACCAAAATCAGCACCCACTGGATCCTCACCGTGCTGAGACAAAAAGACACCAACTCCCTGGTAAGTATTTTTAACATCTACGCACCTAACTCTTATGGTGAAAAAATAAACTGTTGGAATCTTCTCCGTGAAGAACGATCTAATCTGCAGGGTAATGTTATTCTGGTCGGGGACCTGAATATCATCCTCAGTCTGAATGAAAAGAGAGGAGGCTCTAGATCTAGAGACCCCATCACTGACATGGTGGAAGATATCATTATGACCTGGAATCTCACCGACATCAAGCCTGCTACAGGGAAATATACCTGGACTAATAGGAGGTTCGGCCCCAGGCACATTGCGGCCAGACTTGACCGGTTCCTGATCCAGGACAATTTCCTCCTGCTAGGCCTGATTATCTCTTCTAAAATCCTTCCCTTTGGCGGCTCTGACCATAAGCCCATCCTTTTGGAAATGGAGCAAGAAAAAAACTTGGGCCCAATCCCGTTCAAATTCAACTCCTTGTGGGCCAAGCATGAGGATTTCTTAAAAATAGTAGCAGGTTCTTGGATCTACCCGGTCACCGGCTCCCCCTTCTTTCTCTGGGAGGAGAAGTTGAGGAGACTTAAAAAAAATCTGAAGATCTGGGCCAAACTGCTTCCAAAGCCAAATGACTCCAAACTCCATGCTGCCCAAGCGCTGGGGGCGCACCAGGCTGAAATGGAAGATAAGATGGTGACTATAACTGATACCCAAAAGGAGACAAATCTGCACTTAACCCTCCACGCGGCCTGCAGGCAAGAGGCTGACTAGTGGCGCCTCAAATCAAGAATTAAATGGTTGAAAGAAGGCGACACAAACTCCAGCTTCTTCCATAAGTCGACAGAGGCCAGGAAAAGCACGAATAACGTCTCTGAAATTAAAGTTAATGATCAGGTTTTTAGCCAATTTGATGAAATCAAGGAAGAAGCATCTAATTACTTCAGCGAGCTGTTCACTGACCAACCCACTTCCAGCGATGCCCAGCTTCTTGATCTTGTCCCCAGCGCAGTCACAAGCAATGACAATGATCTTCTAAATAGAATCATTACGATGGATGAGCTCAGAGAAGCCATCGCTGTCATGGAGGAGGACCGAGCTCCCGGTCCTGACGGGTTCAACGTGAATTTCATCTCAATTTGCTGGAACATTGTTAAAATTGATCTGTTAAAAATGGTTAGAAAGTCCCAGAATTGCACCAAGATCGGAGGAAGTACGAATTCAGCCTTCTTGGCCCTCATTCCTAAGGAGAAAGACGCCAAGACCTTTGACAGGTTCCAACCAATATCTCTGTGTAATATTGGCTATAAAATCATCACGAAGATCATGGCCACCAGATTAAAGCTTATTCTGCCAAGCATTATCCCGGAGAACCAAGGGGGGTTCATCAAAGGAAGGAAGATTTGGGATAATATTATCCTTGTTCAGGAAGCCATACACTCTAGCCAGAAGAACAGAGATAAAGGAATGGCGGTGAAACTCGATCTGGCTAATGCATTTGATAGAGTTAGCCATCCTTTTCTCCTCCAAGTAATGCTGAGATTTGGGTTTGCCCCCAAATTCGTCTCCTGGGTCCAGGCCTGCATTAGTAAGCCCTGGATAGCCCCCCTCATCAATGGCAGAGCTGGCCCATTCTTCCAAGCTACGAGAGGTCTGAGGCAAGGATGCCCGCTCTCGCCTCTCCTTTACACCATTCAGGCTTCGGTACTCAGTTTCCAACTGGAACACGCCAGACTAGAGCAAGAGCTCCCCGGCATTCGGCTGGCGAGAGGAACCAAAGACATTAACCATTCACAGTTTGCAGATGATACTATCTTAATGGGAGGGGCCAGTCAGATTATTGCTCACCGGTTCAAGAAGGAACTGAATCGTTACTGCCAGGCTTCCGGCAGTAAAATTAATTTCAGGAAGAGCCAGGTCTTCGGATGGAATATTAACTCGAGGGAAATGTTAGCTATAACCCGAATCTTAAATATGAAAGGAGTTGTAAATTGGGACTCCTTCAAATACCTGGGGGTGCCTATTGTTAAAACTAAATCCAAGTCCTCAGATTGGATTCCCATAGTGGAAAAGATTAAAAGGAAAATAATAGGCTGGGGGACTGTCTGGTTGAATCTGGCGGGGAAGGTTGTTTTAGTCAAAGCTGTCCTGAACAGCTATTTACTCTATCAATGCTCTCTGCTCCTAGCTCCTGTCAAAATCATAAGCCAAATTGAAGGATTACTGAAAGCCTTCCTATGGAATGGAGGGAATAAAAGAGAAGGCAAAAAATATGCTCTGATCAACTGGAACACTATTAAGCTACCAAGGAACGAAGGAGGCCTCCATATTAGGGATCTCAAAGCTCGGAATTTGGCCATTGGGGCCAAACTACTCTAGAATATTCTCGAATCAAAGCCAACCTGGTGCAGTAGAGTCCTCAAAAATAAATACTTTCCAGGAGATAGACTCAGATGATTAGAAGGAGAACACGTGAGCAAAAAGGGATCCTCCATCTTCAAGCTATGCAAAAAATCGTTGCCTTCCTTCATTGAAAGGTTACACTGGATACCAGGTAATGGCAAAGCCATAAACTTCTGGCAGGATACGGTCCTTGGGAAATTTCCCCCACACCTGCCACGCCTGCAATCATGGATGGAGGAGAGAGGTTTGATCACGTTATGGAGCATCTCCAAATGGGAAACGAATTACCCTTATCGCTGGACAGAGTGGGTGCTGCCGGATTGTCCCCCTGCGCTGGAGAATGAGGAAAAAATGCTGAGCCATCATCTAGCCAGGATAGCTCCAATTTCCATCAACTTGAAAGACAGACGTGGCTGGGGCAACAGGTCTGGCTCCTACACGACCACTGAAGGGTATAGCGAGTTTGCTGCTTCATTCAATGTGCCAGTGAACCCTGCGATCTGGAAACATAATTGGAATAATAAAACACTGCCCAAAATTGATGTGTTTATTTGGATTTTAACCCATCAGCGTTTGCTAATAGGAGAGAATCTGGAAAGAAGGGGGCACGCAGGCCCATTTCGCTGCCCACTCTGCGTTGCAAACTCTGATACTATTTCTCATTTATTTTTCAATTGCCAATATACCATATCAATCTGGAATGGAATAGTGCAGAATGGAGATGCCGGATTTCATTGGAATGGGAGTAACCCGGAATTTTTCATTCATTGGGAAAAAATGTATAAAGGTGAGTTGACTAAGAAGAATGGGTTGAGAGCTTGCTGGCAGAAACTAGCCAAAATTGTTTGCTGGTGCATCTGGAAAGAAAGAAATCAGAGAATTTTCCAGAATCGGCACCAACCAGCATGGAAGTTAACTGTAATAATCAATGCTCTTCTTGGTGAGGTGGTGAGTAGATCCACGATCCCGTCTAATAAAGCTGAGCTGACAAGTAAAGAAAAAAAGTGGATGCAAAGTCTTAAGATTCAGGAAAATAATAGTATAGCGGTCAATAAAATGGAGGAATGGGAAATCCGAATGGATAAATCCCAGTTCGAGAATTGGTTAAAGGAAAGGAAGATTTTCAAATTATTTTTTGATGGAGCCTCAAAAGGGAATCCAGGAAGAGCGGGAGGGGGTGGAGTTATTATAAACCCAAGAGGGATCGCTGAAATAGAATATTCTTGGAGCATCGGATATGAGTCTAATAATATGGCTGAAGCTTATGGGCTATGGCAAGGCCTCAAGCAGGTTCAGAATTTAGGAGCGGATGAAGTTGTGGTCATTGGTGACTCACGGCTAATTATTCAAGCATTGATTAGGGGAAGAAGAGGGAAAAATGAGAGGCTGGAAGGACTGTTAAAAAGAATCAGATATATGGCTAAAAGCTTTAGGAATTTGAATTCTTTCACGTTCTTAGGGAACTGAATATGAGTGCGGATGAAGCAGCTAACAAATTCATAGATTTAGGGTGTTATGAACTCATGGTAAACTCGATGATTAGTCTGGAAGTCCCTCCATAAATGACCGTCATTCTAAAGATGGAGTCTATTAGTGGTTCTTTGTATCCTTGATCAACGGTCTTTAGCTGAATCTTTCTTATTAAAATAACCGTTTTTGTTTTAAAAAAAAACTTATTAACAAATCATAATTAAATTTTAAACCATTTCAAAACTTGAATAACTTTTTTCTTCTTTATATAAAATTTAATTATAACAATTAATTTATTAAAAATCATAATTAAATTCTTTCGATTTTTTATTTGATTTGGTAAGAGAGATCCAACCAACCATGACCTACTTGATTTGGCACTTAATGTTGGCCTAACAAAAAGTTGACTCTAGCTTTGAGAATTTAAAATGTAAACATAAATATTTAAGAAATGATCAGGGTGGTTTTAGATACTTTGATTTATTAAATTTATATATATATAATTTTATATATTAATGATTTATGAGATAAGATTTAAAATTATAAAAAAAAATTAAATATTAAATAAAATGTTTAAATTAATATAATATTTTTTTTCTTATAAGTGTTGTAAATCTCTAATAACAAGATTGGATAGGGTTTTGCTATAATGGAGTGTATTTGGTGTCTAGTGTGGTGTTTTTCTGGGGTGGGGGTCAAATGGTGGTTTCCATATTTCCTATTAATCTCTAATAACAATATTATTTTCGTCTAGATCGGATAGGTTATTGTTATTTTCTAATTTTTAAATTTTTTTTAGTAAAATATATTTGGTTCTTAGTGTGGTTTTTTTAATGGTGGTTTTGATATTTCTTGTTGGTGGACTTGGACTTGTGTATTTTTTGGGATTTGGGGATGTTTTGGGCTCTGTTTTTTAGAGTTTGGTTGTAGTATTGTTGAGTCTTTCTTCTATTCAAGTTATAAATCTTTAATAACAATATTATTATCTTCTAAATTGGATAGGGTTTTATTGTAGTGGAGTGTATTTGTTTTTACTATGGTCTTTTTTAAGAGCGGTTTAGATATTTCATATTGGTGGACTTGGACTTGGCTTTGGCTTTGTTTTTAAGAGTTTGGTTGTAGTATTGAGGTTTTTTTTTTATTGAAAACAAAAAGAAAAGTGAAAGGTCACTCTAAAATTTTAAAATTTGACTTTTAGATAAAATAATGTGAGAGGCATTCTAAATATATAAAACAAAAGCATAATTATTTTATGTTTTATGAATGGTAATGATGATGTATTTCTTTTATTGAATCCAATATGTATATATAATAGAAATTTGGAAGATATAGTATTTATATAAAACAATTGTAGCTAGCCAAGCTTACAAAAAAGGAGGTTTGAGACCTGCAAAATTTATTGATTGAACCCAAAATTTTAGAGTTGTTTGTACTAGAAACTAAAGACTTATACCTGCAACTATCTCAAAATAAAATTATATCACCCTTCGTAGGGTATATGTGAACAAACGCCTAAAACCAAAATGCAGAAAAACATAGAATACCATTTGAGTTTGGATTACTCTCGCTACTTTCCTTTTGGGTCTTTTACAGGCTGGAATACTGAGGTTTCCTCCATTGCCCGATCTCTAATGGGGGAGTCATGAATATCGTTGTCTTGGTTCATACTGACCAACTTTTGTAAATCCTCCTTCATGTAGCCAATTGTGCCCATTAGCTCATGCAAATCTCGATGGTTATCTTCCATTCGAGCGTCATGGTTCCCCATCTGTCGGGCCATCCATTTGACTTCTTCCGTTGTTGAGCTACCTTCTGTTACACCTCTATTCACAATGTCATAGAGCCATCTAAGGTGTTGCTTGATTTCCTTGAGAGATGCCTGGAGGTCGTCCAAAGTAATGTCCCTATTTGCCATAATTGCTTGAGTCAATGTCAATTCAGAGTGCGCAACAAGAACTTCCGCTTGAGAACTGGGCAACCAGTCCTTTTTTGTTATGCTTAAGGAGCCCAATGAAAAGGAGAAAGAAGGCTCTATAGGGGACGACTTCACCGCGCTATCCTTTACTGCACCAGGAAGCAAATTCACTGCACCAGGAGAATAACCATTCATTGCGCCAAGGTTTTCAGACGCTGCTCCAGGTAGAATAAAGCTCGTCGCGACGCAAGCAACCTCTGAACCAGGAAAGATGTTCACTACACCATGAAATTCATTCACTACACCGTTAAGAACACACTTCGCACCAAATGAAACAAGAACATAATGATTGTATGGAGCTAGAGGAGGCTTCTTTAGGAATTTTTCCTGGACTCATTCGGGAGATCTAATCCCACTGAGCAGGATTGGGATGCATTAAAGCCTGTCACATGGGTTGTGAGGAGATAGTTGGGCACCGACGACCATGCAGCCTGTCGATTGGAGGAGCGACAATAAGTGGGGAATTCCCCCCATTTAAAACAAATTTCTTTTTTTTTTAATTGACAATGTAAAATAGTGGGGGGGAGGGGGGCAAACGTCGGCCTTAGACCACCCTTGGACCCCTTTATGTTTGCAAATGTTCCTAAGGGACATAAATTATGTTTTTCAAGTTGCCCTTCTCCTTAGAAAACCCATTTTTAACTTGGCTCCTTGGTTTTCTAGCTTATCTGCATCGGAATTGTTACCTCTGAGAATGTGGAAATAGGAGACTTGAGCGTTTACAGAGACTTAACAAATTCACTCATAGATTCTTCGAATTTTGATTGCTCCTTTGTTGTAACCATTGATCATTTTGTGGATTACTTGTTTGGAATCTCCCAAGACAATTATTTTGGTGATCTTTGTTGCTTAGCCAACTCTAATCCAAAGAAGAGCGCAAGTCATTCAGCTTCATTATTGGTTTTTCGACCAAGTCCCTAGGCAGAAGATGACACTATATTTCCTTCGGGATCAAAGATGATCCCACCTGCACCTTACTCCCCGGTTTTATTGAGTCCAATATTAATACATAGAATTTGAATAAATAAAAATTAATTATTTTATTGTATTATGTAGTTTTAAATTAAATATTTTGAAAATAATATTATTAAATTTATTTTAGATTGTATAGGTTAGTACATTATAAGTATTAACAATATTATGTAATGATGACGATAGTTATTAACGTGTACTAAGACCAACTTTGATTTATTGGACCTTAAAAACAAGATGGGTTGCTAGTCTTCTTTGGAATTTTATATCTATAAAGTTCAAACAGCTTTAAGAGAAGCATTCATCAATCGCCATAGCTATGATGAGTTAAAAGATTAGGAAGGTCAGCATTCTAACAAATGTTTTGAAATTGCACTCTATTGTGGGTGTACATGACATTTTATTATAAAGTGATTTTGGTCTTCAACCCTCTTTGTGTCACAAAGATGACAGATTCTTTCATCCCACAATGTTTTAGGGATTGTTTAGCGCCCTATTTCAGTATGGAGCTCATGAGAGTTTGTTCTTATTTTAGCAATGTTGATTTTCTTCTTTACGCTAGTTAAAATAGAGATATACTTTTGATATTCTAAATTATGGTTGATCACCTCCTTATAATATCTTTATTTTATTTTATCCTCTATCTCCTTATCGCACCACATAATTTCCTTAAATTTAAATGTAATAATACTTTTAATGTTATCGTTACTCCGCAAAGCGACCTCTTCCTTGGCTCCCCGGTGTTTTAACCAAGAATTGGCATCTTTATGCCAACCTCACTAAAGTCGCAAGTGGTTTTGACTAGAGTATGATGCAATCTTAGGAAGCCTTTTGTCCCACATGTTGTTCATCTTGTTCTTGTACACTAGGTACATGGTCATAGCCATGTTCTCAATTTGTGGCGTTCCTACCCCTGTAACTTGAGAATCACACAATATATAGCAATATTAGCATGCAATCAACCATAAATAAGCAACATTGAACGAGAAATATGGGACAATCATAGCAGAAAATTAGCTTTTTATAATGAGAACAATGTTCGCATGCCTCTTATGGTAGGGTGGCCATTTTCTTGAACAAAGTTTTATTACAATATTTCTCACAAAACATTTCATAGCCTTGAAGCTTCTTTAAATGGAATTCAAATGTCCAAAACCCTGACTACTTTACATGGTCAACATAGAATTTCTCAACGGGTCTTAATTAATAAAGATACAATGTTTACATTGATTGTTGAAAACTAACTTATTTAGCCTTATTACAAATTTATAGCATTATACTATGTACGATTAATTCTTATAGTAAGGCAACTTGGGGTAGGACCCTAACACAATCATGGAGAGACTCGTTTCTATGAGGAGGATATGATAGGGTGCATTGCCTTTAATTTTGAGATTATATGTTACAAAGCGCTTTTGGATATGCTCCATCCTTGTCCAATATTCTCTAGAGATACTACAGCCCTGAACTTCACAACCATATCAGATAACAAGAGTGACGAGAGTCTCAAAGAGGAGTTGCTTACTATCTCAACGCCAAAGTTATGTTGATTTGCAACTATTTTCAAGTCCGTAATAATTGTTTCATCTCCCATTAATCATGTTCCCATTGTTATAGTTCGAGTTAAGCTTATGCTGAAGATCGATTTCAAGATACTTCTATAAAGTCACTTCCTTTAAGTTGTTGTTGTCATACATAAAATCATCATAAGTGATATTTTGGGATTTGATTATCATAACCTTTGTTTTGTCAGTCTTAGCTGTCATACCATACTAGAGAAAAATTACTCGAGAATTTTTAGTTGCTTGTCGATATCAATTATATAACTATTTCACATTTTTGTTTTAACAGAAACTATAAAAGGGTTGATATTAAACAAGCTATGCACATCCATACATTACAAAAAAAGCGGTATTTGAGAGTTCTTGCTAATCAAAAAAGGAAAAAACAAAATTGGTCCAAAAGGAAGACCATAGAACTCCACACAGAGTTTTTAGAAAGATTCGAAGGACTGAGGTAGTAGATACCCTGATAAACTGTTGATTAAGGAACAAACAAAAAAACATAAACTAAGAAAACCATTTAAAAATTGCCTGGGTGCTTCATTGGCTACATGACCGACTCCTCCTCCATAGGATGGGCTGCTACTGCAGGGGTTTCATGTGCCTGACTACCTTGGTTCATGCTTACCAAATGTTGGAGGTCTTCTTGGGTTCTATCCACCTTGCCCATGATTTCCTTGAGGTTCATCTTTGTGTCATCAATCCTGGATTCGTGGTTGCTTATCTCATAAGAGGTGTAACTGACCACCTACCCCATATTCTTCACCTCTTGGGCAATTTCCTTGTTATCCATAATGCCAATAGCCATCATTTCATACAAACGTCTGAGATTTTTCTTCAGGTTTGCGAGCCCTGCATTTTCATTTGTTGGGTCCATTCTGCCTTGTTTGGGATTGTGAATGCCAAGATATATTCTAGAGAAACTACTATGGAGATCTTGAACTGCACCTTCAAGATCTTGAGTCTGTTCTCCACCAGAAAAACCACCAAGAACCGAGTTGAGTGTGCTGAATTCCCGCAGGAGAGACTCACGTTCTTTTTTGCCTCGTCAGGAGAGAGTGTCGACCGTTCCTTCCTTCCACCCAGAGAAATTACATCCAAGAACCGAGTTGCTGCCGGCTATAAAAAACTGATCATCAACAGGAGGACTGAGCCTAGAACCAGAGTTCGAATGCCATAGAGGACCGTCGACATGAGGAGAGTAGACGCAGGTGAAGAAAGCGGCGGGAGCCAACCTTTCTTTAACAAAAACCCTGGTAAGAGGCAGAGACTCCCACAGAATCTCCTGCAAAATTCCCTCGTCTAAACCTAAGATGATGTCCAGCAAAGTCCTCTCCAGAGAAAACGCAGAGCAAGCAAAGGTCACACCATTACCGAAAGGAGCTTGGGGATGAGGAAGGATTCTGGAGGAAGACATATTGCGGAGGTTGAAAGGACCTGGAGCATGTGAACTACAGGAGCATTTACGCTGAGGGAGATGGGTATTAAGAGTCTTGAGGATCGAGGAGGGACCATTGAGGAGTGGGAACCACGCAACAACGTGATGGGAGCCTTTAGGATGACGCGTTAAAATGATGGAGCCTTCACGATAATCCATGGAGAGGGGATCAATGCGATGAGAGCAAAGGTTTATATGCCACAAAATCATTAGGGAATGGGTTTGAGGGGAGTGTCTAAACCATTAAGACAAAAATGACCTTGGGGTAGGGAGGCCCCCACATTAGCCAAGACATCAGCTGCAGCATTATATGAGCGAAGGATGTGGTAGAATTCATAGTGTATAGAAAGGAGAGGAGCAATTTTTTCATACAAACGCCAACACTTTATAGAGCCGGTGGTGTATCCGTTGAGCATTTTATATATGACATGTCTTGAATCTCGAAATATCGCTACCCTAGAGTGATCAGTGTTAGCTAGGATTTTCATTCCCTGTAGGAGAGTCAACCACTCAGCCTCATTATTGGTCCTATAGCCAACACCCTAAGCGAAGGTTTGTTCAATTTGTCCTCCGGGATCCAGAAGGACCCCCCCCCCGCACCTGCCACCCCACTATTTCACATTTATAAAAACGAGGTTAGTAATTTATGAATGGATTGTATATAACTCATTAACAATTAACGCATTAGGAGACATTAATAACCTGCTCATTACAAGTTAACAATTCATGAATAAATTAAATTATATATATTTCATAAACAATTGGTTCACTAGCCAATAGGGTCTAGTAAAAGTGGTTGTGGGATGGGATGTTATCCTCTCCACCTAGGTTCTATTTCTATAAGTGACATGTTAAACTCATAATGATGATAACTTTGTAATGTACCTCGGGTTTTCACTAGGCATTATATCTTGAAAATAAAAAATAAAAACTATTCACTAAAAGCAAACATGTCATAAAGTGGGATTTGAATTGGGGTGGGGAAAATAACAACTTTTCCACACAACCACTAAAGCTACACTCAATTTTCAAGACAAAATAAACTCATAAACAATATTGACATATGTTAGAATAATATTTTTAAAAATCATTTTCAAAATTAACACATATTAGAATAATAATTAAAAAATAAATAATATAATAACAAAAAATGAAACAAAAGCAAATTGCATATGGTGGTTACCACTATTGATAACATAGCAGGAGTAAGTGTGGGGGGTTATCTACAACCTCGATGGGCAAACAATAAATATTATACACATGGGGACTAGGCGATACAACAAATAATCAAGCGAAAGTTCTCATATTATTTCAAAGAATGTTAACTTTGCAGGCTATGGTTGTAATGAAGGCTTTGATCTTTGGAAACCCATCACTTGTCCTTAGACAATTGAGAAAAGAAGGCTTTGGACCCTCATCTCCTTTTGTCAGATCTATTGATGATATCAAAGGGATAATTCCTTGTTTTAAAACTATTGAATTATATGACATAATCCAAGTTTGCAATGTGTAAGCAAACACCATAGCTAATTTGACAATCATTCTTGTGAAAGGGACCCTAGTTGCAAAATGGGGCCGACCCCTTCATTCAATTTAATCCATGATTAGTAACCATAGTTATAGCACACATCGATATTCAAGGGACAAGGTGATGTTTAAGGAGGGAGCCTTTAAACCTCCTCCCTCCCTTGTACCCTCCACACACTTCTACTTATGTTCATTTCAGGGAGTTTTAAGTAGCTAATATCAATTCATGGTATGAGTGCCATTTCTTTGGCTATGAGGGTGGTACATTTAGGATGTTTCATAGTTGGGTGGGAGCATATTTTGGACTTGTTCTATTGCATGCATTAGAGGAATTTTGGGGTCTAAAATGGGCCTCCTAAGGAAAATAATAAAATAATAGTTAAAATAATAAAATAATAGTTAAAATAATAAAATAATATTGATTAATTTTGGAGGAAGAAAGAAAAAAACTACTTTTTGTGTTCGTATTTTCGACATATCTCCCTGTGTTTTTACTCAAATTTCGATTGGGAGAGCTCGTTGGATGCAAAATTTGATTCCGCATCCAACGAGCTCTCTCGATTGAAATTTGAGTAAAAACACAATTAGATATGTCGAAAATACGAACAAAAAAAGTAGTTTTTTTTAATGACAAATATGTCAATTCAACCATTATGGTTGACTTATTTTATTGAAATTCTATTGGTTCTTGAATTCCAACTCACAAAAACTTATTTTGGCACGTTTTCTTATAAGGCCCATTTTAGACCCCAAATTTCCTCTAATGGCTTGTTTGGATTTATGCGTTTGCACTTGGGTTGTAAAGTGGTGAGCAGTCGAGATGATTGTTTGGAAGTTCAATTGGAATTTTGCTTTAAATTCGTGGATTCATTTTGTTTGGCTCTCTACTTTGAGATTGAATGTGTGGGAAGCCTAAAAGAGACTGGTTCCTTAGGTTGGTTTGCTTTGTATCTAAGATATAGTGTCATCACGTCCATGCATAATCACCATGGTAGATGTGCTTTCTCTGAAGCATTGGATTTGTAAAAGGTTATGAAGCCTACAGTTGGGCAATTGGATGCACTTAAAGAAGAAATTACACATTTGAACTAGAGCATAGGAGACCAAATCAAGGCTCAATTGGAAAGGATTGATGTGTTGGAATCGATATTGGAAACCCAAAACATAAGAATGAAGAAATTGACCACATATATTGATATGCTTTACAACATGATTACGGGTTTTGCTCAAAGCTCACAGTTTATGGTGAACATACCTTCATATTCCCTAGGCTTAAGTCAAGGAAGCACTAATAGAGGATATTGCATTTCAACAAACAGTAAGGAGTATGAGTAGAAAGAAACAAATCAGTCAGCGCTTCGTGACACTTAATTTGTGGCCTATCGACATTCACTAACCACAAATTAAGTGGATATATATATAATTAATAATTTTTTGAATGGTAAAATGAAATATTATGTCTCAAAAAAAAATATTTTAACAAAGAATTAAAAACATATTTACTTTTAACAAAGAATTAAAAACATATTTACAAGAGCAAGTGTAATTGTTTGAAAATTAAAAATATTCCAACAATAACCAATATTAAAAGTAAAATTATCAATCTTTAATGAAAATTCTAAGTTTTGTTTCTCTATTTCACTTTCATATCTCGTTATTTTTCTTATGTTCAACAAATTTTAAGGAAAAAAGAGTGTGATTTAAATGAACTAAAAATCACCTTTTATATTGGATACAAGGCTTGTAAAGTACAACCAAAAGAGTTCAATATATGTTATGTAAAAAACAAAAACTATTTTTACATCATAATCAAACTATGGCTCATCAAAGAAGACCAAAATACAAAAAATACAACATGAAAACTAATAATAAAAAATGAAGTCATTTCGTATAGGTAAAAGTTATTGTAAATTGGACACCATTGTAAATACATACAAATGGGGTGTTCTATGTAAAAATATCCGAGATAACAATTATCCAAGATTTGGACCTGGAACATGCTCCATAAAATTTTCATAATCCATTCCTTTAGGGTCCAATAACCATCCTTAACATCAAGCCTTCCTTTGATAATCGATGACCAGTACCATTTCTTTCCTTATAGATGTGATGGAAATAAATCTTAGAAAACATTTCAAAGAACCTGGATGCCTCTTCAAATAAAAGTTGAAGATTAATTTTTTGGGGGGTTGTTTATGTCTCATCCATTCAACAAGCAAATTTGAGCCCTCAAAAAGATCAATATTTTTAACATCCTTGGAGAGGGTTAGCATTAAGATCAGTTTTAAGGCCATCAACTCCACGCAGTTATTGGAACTCAGACCCACACCAAATGAAAATTGAATCCACCGATGGTCATTGAAAAATAAGATGCCTCCTGCACAACCAATAGTTGGATTCCCTTGCAAAGCACCGTCAAAATATCCCCAACACCCTAATTTGTCAATATTCTTTGTAACAATATTGCGGATTTTATGTGAGACAAAGACTTGTTGAAAAAATCCAAAACAACCAAACTTTTCGAGGCTTGAATAGATGGATCAAAGAAGATTTGTTTGAAGATGGAAAAATTCCTTGCTAGCCCAATATGCCAAATCAAAAGGGATGGGAGGGCCAAATAATCCTGGTATTGTCCGTTGATAAACCAGTTCCAAAGAGCATCATGAAGGTAAACCCCATGCCACATGAAAATCATTCGTTTAAGCTATGAGATATGATCCATCATTCTCTGAGTATAAGGGGAAAATAAAAAGAGATGATCAATGGATTCATTATCCGACTTGCACAATGGGCACCATCTAGGTCTAGTCCATAATCTTTTAATCAAAACATCCCGTACCAACACCTTGTCAATGAACCTTTTTAAGAATGTTATAGTTTCTTTTCAATGTAAATAACTAGTATTATTAACCAAAGTACAAATCTTTAAATAGTTTAATTGTATGTAGTGTTAGAATGGCTAGCCAAGAATATTAAGAAAGGAATACCATAATCATATGGTGGAAAAGTATAACTTAAAGCATTGCAATAATATGTATAAAGATTACATATATAGGACATAATTTGGTAACTACCTAACAATCACATCATAACAAAATGATTGTTAGGTATGTTTAGGATCTAGATTAGGGTTATTTTAACAATCCCCCCTCTAATCGTAAGTCCGTACAAGTTTGTATCATAAAACCTCACTAGTTTTAATGAAGATTTCCTTAAAAAAGGCCACTAAAATCACCTGACAATCAATGTGTCAAGCAAAATGCAGAGAGTTAAATCAAGAAGTGAACAATTGACAAATATTGAATATTTCTTACGTGACAATTTGATCATTTGCCAAGTAATTTATCTAGAAGTTGGTGTCTTCTTGAATGAAGGAGTGCTCTTTGAAAATGGTGGTTTTAGGCTTACCACAAACCAAAAGGCTAGCAGAAGTTCATGTCTTCTACTAAATGGTGATTTTAAGATTACCGCAAATTTTAGAACTTGGCTCTAAGGCTCAAATGCTATTTGTAACATTATGAAGGCTAGCACACGCTAAAAATATTCTACTAAATGGATGGTTTTAGGCTAATCATAAACCAAAAAGGTGGTTTTAGGGTTACTACTAACCAAAAAGGTGGTTTTAGGATTACTACTAAGTGATGTCTAGCCAAGAAGATCAAGAAAGGAAAAACATAATCATATGGTGGAAAAAGCTAGCTTAGATAATTACATTATTATGTATAAAGATTACATATATATTACATAATTTGGTAACTACCTGACAACCGCATCATAACTAGATGGTTGTTAGGTATGTTTTGGACTTATATTGGGATTAATCTAAGATTTCTTAGATATATTTTTATGTGAAGTAGATGTGTCGTATTATAAAATTAATAAAATAAGTAAATAATACCTCATCGTAATAATACAAATTAGAAACTATCTCGATGGATGAAAGGGATGCATGTCTAGGTAGCAATCATGGTTATAATTGGTGAAAGAGGGAGGATGTTGGATAATAATCCCCATGTTGCATGCATCCACGTGGAGGTGGAGCAACTTCTATGCAGAAAGGTAAATGGTTATGAAGCTTGTTTGGTTGAAGGAGTGTCGGTACTACAACATACTTAACATAATCCCTAGATTGATGGTGGTTTGTGCGATTGTAATGAGGATGGATTTTATCTCTTATGCAGGGCTTCAAGCTCATGTTTTTTGCTTCTATCTCACTTATTTCTCTTATACTTCTCTAGAACAAGGTATTGATCTGCAAATATAACGTTTCACATGTTTTTGTTTGGTTGCAAATTCAAGGGGGCATACAAAGGCTATCGAGAATCAAACTTGCGTTGGAAGGGAACCTCTCTTTGTAAGAGCCATTATGAGGAGGTAGCATCAATGAAGCGACTATAGTTTGTTGAGGAAAAAAAGGAAATTCCAGGTTCCCAGGGACACAATGGAAGTGGGTAGGATTACCAGGCATTATGGGCCTAGAAGTTACAACACTAGACCGTTAAAAAAAAAGGTTTACAGATTTCTCATATCATAAAAGGACACAATGGTAACAGTAAACATGTGTTCTTAGAACCACAATGACATTGTTAAAGTTGAGATGAAAGAATTGAAGAAGAATGAATGCATAAGAGGATAAAGACCCCCAAATTCAAGGTAGACATATAAGACTTTCAATGGATGCCAGATATAGGATTCTCATAAACAAAGACATGAACGTCTCAAAGATTACATAAATTTGTTGGCTAATCAAATCTCTAATAGCTCAAGCCATGGAGGAAACATACAACCAGATGCAAAATTATTATGCAAAAATTATAATTCATGGAGAGCAAGTACAATGCTCTCGTAAGAGCACATTGGGTTCTGAAAGTTGTTGTGATGGAGGTTGAGCCAAAGGAAAACAAGATAAAAGAGCAGTTAGCCATGGGCACCTAACATGATTCTCAACATGAACTCATCGTAATTGACATTGTTTTTGAAGATGACCAATAACTCTATCACTCTTACATGTAGGTTCCTTTATATTTACTTTTATTATTTGTAGGTCATAGGGTATTTCTTAAAGCTCTTTGCCTTAGAGGCCCAATTCTATTTAAGGTTAAAACCATAAGAAATGCTCTCCATTTTTTTAATAATGTACTAAAATAAATCACTTCTAACACCCTTGGGAGTGATGGTCTCTTTCATATTTTTTTTTACGATTTTAATTTTACCATTATTAGGTGTATTTAAAGGCAAATACTTCTTTAAGACTTTAAACATTCCACCTTATAAAGAAAAATAAGATAATCCTCCTTATAACTATCTTTTATTAGAGTTTAGATATGTATCATTTACATAATCATATTTATTTCAACCACTAAACCATTACCCATTTTTTATTTTAATTTATCAATAGTTTAAATTTTTAGTATTTTTTTCAACAAAAGAAGAAAAAAAAACTATAACTTCATCTTCCAACATACAATCAAAGTTATAACAACTTTTACAAAATGTTCAAAACTAACAAAAGTATATATTTCTCTAGACTACAACACTACTTTAATACATAACTGCAAACCAGTCATATGAGCAAAACATGTCTTTTTCCTCCCATCATTGTCGTTCATACACAACAAAATGTAAGAGAAGGCACCCAAACCATACTAAAAACACAAAAATTCAACTGTTATAATATAACATAACTTCAATAGAAAATTTTGCTAATAAACTTTCATGGATCCTTGGGAGGCTTTGAAAAAGTCTATTTATTCTTCAAAATATAGAATGCTTTTGAGAGCACTAACAACTCTTTTGGATAAGTGCGCACACTCTCTCGGTTTGGGGGAGGTCACGGGTTCGAGCCTTAAGTCCTTTGGGGTTAGGCCTTTTGCTAGGATGGTCGACGGTTTACCACCTCTACCATCCACTAATGTGGGAAAGTATTGCTGGGTTTCCCATGAATCTTTCTATCTGAAAAAAGAAGAAGAAGTGATCAACGATTTTGTTAAAGTTCATGTAGATGTAAACAAAAAATAATTGATAAAAGGAGGCATGTAAATTGTTTTAGTAATTAAAACAAAGCAAAATCGTGTCAATTATCTAAATTGTTTTTCTAGCTCCAAGGGTTGGCTCAATTGGTAAGACATCTGCACACTTTATTGATTTGGGGAAAGGTCACGAGTTTAATCCTTGAGTCTTTTGTGGTTAGGCCTTTTGCTAGGAAGACCGACAATTTACCACCCTTACCTTAGGCCTTATACTAGGAAAACAATGAAAAGTATTGATGGATTTTCAAGTCAGTTTCTATTAAAAAAAAGCTACTTTGTTTTATGGTTTTCTATTTTTTTTTAAGGTTGGAACATCGAATATGTGCCTCTTACGCTTACAAGCTCAATGTTGGCTAAATGTCGACCATTCTTTTGAAAGTAGCGTAACTAAATTATTTAGTATCTTTTGGTTAGGGTTAGGTAAACATCTTTTATATATAAAAAGTTAAAGTTACATAACTTTTTATGGAATATTTTAAATTAAAAATTTGAAGTGTAAAGAGTTAAAGTTACATATTTTTTTTTTATGGAATATTAAATAAAAAAATGAATTAAGAATAAAAGAATATTTCAGTAGGTTTAGAGGCACTTTCAGAGAGTTAGTTGAATCTCATGTTTATGTTCCTTGAAATTTCAAGGAGTTGGATCAATTGTCTTTATCACTGGAGAATATCTATTCTTTTTTTAGATGGCACTTCCTTGTCTAATTACCCTTCATCAATATAATACCTCTACCTCTAGAGAAGGAGTCCCCTCCCTATGTGTCTCATTGATGGTACATTATCTAGTTTTGCAACTTTTGTAGAAAGACATATATGAGGTAAGGGTTTGTTTGTTTATTACGAATATTATCAAATTTAATGTTAATGTTTGAAATTCTAGTTTCAATGATGTTTATTTGAAAATGTTATGATTTTATTTTTATTTTTATTGTGTTATTTATTTTTAATTGTTATTAACAATGATGATTTTATGGTGGTATCATCTTTTCCTTTCCATTGAAATATTAGAGATGTGGATGAGGTTAAACCTTAGGTTTACATAATCAGAGATATGGATGAGGTTAAACCTTGGGTTTACTAATCGAAGATATGGATGAGGTTAAACCTTGGGTTTACATAGCAACTCTTAGTGTTCCACAATCATTTTATTTTTTATTGTGCTTTTAAAACTAGTCCATTGGTTGTAGCTTGGGTGGTTGGGAGGAATGAATGTTACCCTCCCCACCCAAGTTCAATTCTTATAAGTGACATGTTTGCTATTGTTGAGCCCCTCTGTAATGAGTGAATAAGTGGATGAGTGGACCTATGTTTGTTTCTGGCAGGACCTTGACATAAAAAGTAAGTTCAAGGCCCAACACTTTCACCTGTGAAAAAAACATGGTATTGAGCATGCTTCTTAATTAGAGAGCGAAATGTCATAATATTTTATAGTTTATAATTTGTGCATTGAAGTACGAACCATATTGTTTCATGTAGCTTTATAGTCCATGAAATCAATGCATGTTTTTTTTTTTGGGTAAGTAGCATCAAATTATATTGAAGTACAAAAATATTATATGCACAGTGTTTGAGACATGTGTGTTTAATATCCAGGCACACACATAAAATTGTGACATCTTCCAGAACTTGCTTTTTGTGAGGGAAACCAAGTCATAATTTTTTATAATTTATAAATTGTGCATTGAAGTACGAACCATATTGTTTCATGTAGCTTTATAGTCCATGAAATCAATGCATGTTTTTTTTGGGGTAAGTAGCATAAAATTATATTGAAGTACAAAAATATTATATGCACAGTGTTTGAGACATGTGTGTTTAATAACCAGGCACAAACATAAAATTGTGACATCTTCCAGAACTTGCTCTTTGTGAGGGAAACCAAGTCTCCCCTGTCAAAAACTATCAGAGCTATTCGACATACTGCCAAAGCTAACATAAAGGAGAGAAAAACACAGAAGATTTTAGAAAAACCTGGGACCTTACAGTTTTTGCCATGGTTCTTTGACAATGGGACATGCCTTGAAGTAGTCGTCGTCTTCACCGAATAGAGCAGGTTCATGATCCCGATGCAGCTTCGCTGCAGGATGAGGTGCTGACATATGTTGTGGTGAGATGCCAATCTGCATGTGCCCTTGTTTAGTTCGCCCCCTTATCGCCACATCCGGTAAAGCCTCTGCCATGCATCTTGTGTGCTTGGTGTCCCAACTTTGGTGAATTTCTTTAGCAAGGTCCTACTGGTTTAGACTCGATGAAGTCAAGGATGTTTGCTGAGTTGAGTAGCTATCAGAATCACTGGAAGTTGGAGGCGAGGGAGCACGGTCACGTTCCCAGAGCAGCCAGGAAAGAACATTCTTCATCCTCCAACAATGGGAAAGCCTCTGTCGTAGGGGTTGCGTTGTGTGATGATGAGCTACGACCTCAAATTCCAGTCATCTAGCGCTTTGGGCACACTTAGGGGGATATGGGATCTGTACCCAGCAGAAATGAAATGATGAAACACTGCTCAACCTCATGCACCCTTGGAGCTGCTGCCCCTGCGAGGCGTTGCATGAAGTATAAGTGGCATTATCAGTGAGTGAGTTGCTTGTTCGTTGTTTCTTTCTCTCTGTTTGGCGTGAGAGATGGAATTCCCAAATGCGATGGAGCGACAAGAGAGGATACAAATGATCATCTGTTGCCCGGGCCAAGTCCGTGCAAGGTCAGTGAGCAGGGTGACCAAGTAACTGAACCAAGCGATGACGACCATTAAATTCTTGTGATGCGTGGAGAGAGCCATCAAAGCCAAAGCTTGTGCGAGGTGACCGATGGTACAGGGTAGAGTGCCTTCCAAGCTTGATCACCTTCGTCGAGGGGAGGGACGCGTAAATACTGGGAGGCGGTGACAACTGCGGTGAGTGGCATTAAACGAAGAGCCCCGCCTCCCGCTACGTTCCTCCACAAGACACCCGTATCCGGGGGGAATCAAGGCATGTTATCTTCTTAGTGATGAAGTATACTTGTTTTTCAAAATGGCTTCAGTTGATATTGATACTCTTTCCGTGGTAATAGGAATATGTCATAGTCTAAACATTTTATGAATTTGACCTTTGTTTGTCACTCAAACTAAACGAAAGAGGAACCAACATTTTTTATCTGAATGACAAGTATTATTTTCGATTGATGGAATTGTGCATGACAATCATTAACATTGCAAAATTATGTTGCATAGAGGTATTTGTGGGTGTTGAATCTATTTCTTCATTTTGAATGACAATTATCATTTTGGATCGATGGAATTATGCATGCCAATCATTAACATTGCAAAATGAAGTTGCATAGGGGTATTTGTGGGTGTCGAATCTATTTCTTCATTAAAACCAATGATTTCAACAAAGATTTAATGACTGGGCTCCAGTGATAGCAAACACAAAAATTCAAAATCATAAAACGTATAGTCTTATCCATAGATATATTAAGCTTTTTAACAACTTATTTTGAGGATTACATTGCGTTCAATTTTTTTAAACTTCAAAATTGGTCTTTCCTTATTTCAATTATGCATTTTGAAATTTATTGATATCATGGAGATTTTATGGTTGATTCAAATCTTCCGTCAAATTAAAACTCTATGATAATTTATTTATTCAACAATAACAAAACTTATCATAATTTAGTTGTTAATTTGCAACGAGGACAGTCATTACTAGCTATTATCAACAAAAGCGAATTGACTCATCACCGTTATTTAAGAAAACCATGCCACATAAAATAAGGACCAACCCACTCTTACCATATACATGTGAGCATGCCTAGAATTCGACAGCCTACATAACGTAGTTGACTGGTTTAAAAAAGTTGGAAATGTCAAAAGCTACATTTAGCAAAAATTTCAAACCGTATATTTGACAAGTACTAGGTTAGATCTCCCTTCATATTTTGTAATACATGTTTGAGGTTGCATGGCCATTGGTGGGATCCTATATTATATGATGGCACCACTTCACTTAACTATTAAAGACTATTCATATGCATGCATGAATAAAACAAGTGTTTATACTCTAAATAAGTGCATAATGATCTCCTATATAAACCTAAAATTTAATATAAACACTTTCACACTGAGTAGACTTTTAATTCATGTACCGTCGCCTTTAAAGTTGTAGTTGTGTGATTCAGAATGGAGCCCAATTATACCCATCGATTCCATTAATACATGTATTGTCGTCGACAATGCTCTTGTTGGGTAATTAAACGGCCTGCCATACAAAAATGACTTCTTATACTCATGGATTCGAGGAACGGTTCCATTCCATTGGCTGATAGTGTGGAAGAGGAAGAAGAAGGAGAAAACTATCATTTGGGCGGGAGGAGTGGATTTGCTAATTGCAACCATTACCTTCACAAAGTTTTGTTATTGGTTGATAGATCAGTTGAGAGTTTTTATTTATTTTTAAATGTGGTTCACCATTTGTTAGAGGGCTAAGAGTTTTTATTTATATAGTTGAATATCCTTGAATTTTATTTGAAATGGGTTTATTCAAAGATTGGTACAAGAGCCTATATATAATGCACTTGCTCTAAGTTTACTTCTTTGGATGGTTGTATTTTATTGCTTCTGGACAGCTTGAATTAAGTGAGAGTGTATCACACAATCGTGAATACACATAATTTAAAGATGGGTGAAACCGTGAATAAACATAAATTTTTTATTTAAATGAAATTATCTTATACTAATTAATGTTTTTAAATGCATTTAACTGAAGCAATATAATCTAATTGTTTTTAACAAGATAATCTAAATTTCTTAAAGAAGATAATCAAAGGGTGTTAAAGAATTTTTCTATATCAAAAGATTTGGAAATTTTCAAAAGGATCAATTTTGTTTTTTATTGATGAAAACATAATTGTTATAAAGGCAAGATTTTGTTATATATATATATATATATATATATAGTTCACCATGGAAACCCATTTTTACATCATGTCTGCACGTCCACTTGGAAAAATATCTTATACTTGGTAGGCAAGTATACATGAACTTGGGCATCATTAATCACAATAAACGACTCACTAGCCTAATATTTCATTACATACAAGGGCTCTCAAGGAACAACTATTCCCGACAAGATTTGAACCCGGGTGAGGAGCGCAATAACCAAATCTCCCAGCCACACGAGCTACGCCCAATGAACATATATATATATTCAAATTTAATAATATTTTGTTTTATTAAATACAATTTTTAATTTCTTTCCAAATAAATTAAAAAAAATTAACACTCATTAACTTGATGAAAACCTAAACGAATGGGTATAGAAAACACAAAAGTCATAAAATTTTGATGGGATAAAGAATAGAAATTTGAAATTCCAAACTTGCATATTAGTTTTAAATTACTCATTTATTTTTTATATTAAAAAAGACAAATTCTTAACCAATCAAAAAGTTTTTCAATTCATACTCCATATCTCAAAATCTCTAAAATCTAGAACATTATAATACTCTATTTTCAAAATTAAATGATAATAATAATTATTATTAAATAGGTTGCTTGAGATAGAATGCTTACTTTAATAATTATTATTAAATAGGTTGCTTGAGATGGAATGCTTACTTAATAGGTGTTTATACGATATTTATTAGAGTAGGTAATGGTCGCTTGGTAGTGATGTTTACCTATGACCAAACAAATGTTTTAGATAATGAAAGCAATTTATAAAGTAAAATAAAATATATACTCCGACAGTCGACCTAAGCCCTTGGTCACGTGGAAGGAACATAACGGGACAGTCGTCACTATCAAGACAGATTCGCCGATCACTGGGCGCCGAGTCCCACCTCACTTTATTCCAACGTAATCCACTTTTTCGCTACTTTCGATGATGCGGTGACAGATGCTAATAGATAAGGTCGGTGGCACGGTGCCTCCTGACTGTTTTGAATAATGTGACCGTTGTCCCAATGGACACGTGTCTGTCGTGCAAGGAGGCAGAGTGTCATCATGTCGCCGCGTCCCGTCTGTCTGACGCGTTTTCTATTTACTCGAAGAGTACGCAATGGACTGAAATATTCCTGGCAAACTGCCCCGTGTCAGTTGTCGTTGCATGGATTGTACACACGTGTTTGTTTGTTTTCATTGGTTCTAATGTACCTTGGCTTTAGTTTATATTTTAGTCTTAAGAAAAATTTAAAAAATATTAAAGAGGAAAAATCCATTTTTTCCCATTTCAAAATTGCCATTTGAAGATTCCTAAAGATGGAAGAGGAGAAGCACAATTAATGGTAATGTGAAAGTGGTGGTGAGTAGATGTGGTAGTTAATAATTAGGTTGATAGTGGTGGTAGTAGTGGTGTAGTTAATAATTTGGTTGATTATGGTTTGAATTCATTACATGGGGTAGTGATAGTGGTTAGATGGTTAGTGATAGCTAGCTTGATTATAATGTTCATAAAACTTGTATTGTATTAGTTCAGTTGTTTTTACATGGATATATTAGTTAGTGGTTAGATGATTAGTGATAGTTAGTTTGATTATAATTTTCATAAACTTTGTATGGTATTAGTAGTATTTTATTAGTTGAGTTGTTTTTATATGGATATATTGGTTGAGTTTATGGAGAGAGTAAATATATTTTTATTTTTAGAAGAATAAAGTAAGAGATTAAGATAATGGTGTAATTATAGGATTTAAATCACAAATTTTGATTATCGACTAGATTGAGTATTCTTTGTTCCATGACTCAAAACTGAAGTTTTTTTCCCTTTCGGTATGTGTGGCACTGTCTAGGTCTCCATTGCCGAGGGTGAGACCAACTTGGTTTGGAATCCCAACAAATTATGCATTTGTGCGGAATAACCTTTTGCAATTATCTTACTTAGCCAATTTAATGTGTGAACATCTAATATTTAACATGTTTCCAACACTTCGCCAAATATGCAAGAGACATAAGAGACACAAGATATATGAGGGAGGCACCCCAAGTCACGCATGCCCAAAACCCTGTTTTATATATATATATATATATATATATAT
>LPNX011071693.1:181548-205225 GCA_001517045.1 Pseudotsuga menziesii
GTCTTCCTGTCTACCAAAGTTTCCCCGTGATGTTGTTACAATCACCACCTATGACACTTGTCTTTTGAACCAGCCTGCACCAATCCGCACATTGGGCCCCTCGAGTATGCTCTTGAGTTCCTCTGACTTGGTGCGCGGTCTCATCCACGCTTGAAATATGCCTTTGCATGAACTCCCACCGTGCTTTACGTAAGCGTGTGTGCTTTCCTTGTGGGTGCGACCCAAGAGTGGTCTCATGCATGACTCCCAATTCAACATCCTCTTCAAGCTTGTGGTGTCCACTTTGCTAGCCCATATTGGGTCCACATGCTCAAGTTGCTCATTTGTCAGTCCACATAAATTATGCACCTGTGCTTTCCATCCCTAAGGCATTCCTCATTTCATGAGCACACGCCCCACTTGCATGTCGGTCGATGCACTCCACCCATCCACTCATTCACTTGGGTGTCCAAAACACTTGGGCATGCACTTGGCTTATACTAGCTCGAAGTGACCTTAGATAGTGTTGCCCTCATCTTGTGGCCACCACTAGCACCCGCTCATCACACTTGGCGTGTCACTTCACCGAGCTCCCATAGGTGCATCCACTTCCAACTAGCCAAAGTCCACATGCCATATAGTTGAGCTTCCAAGTTGAGGTACTTGGTCCAAGTGTGTCCGCCTCGGCTCCTTGCCAAGTCCATCCTTCTCAAATCTTTAGATACTTCCCGTGGGTGGTGTGTGGTCGAGGCGCCTACTCATCGAGACCGTGACAACTACTTTTTCTCATTGATTTTACTCTTGGGCATCAACCATTTGTTTAGATCACATGTATCATTTTCTTAGATAACCTTGTTATACCTCTCACTAGATCTTCATGGAATGTTGATTTCTACTCTCTTCCATGGGTGAGAGAAAACACTATCACCTTGTGGAGTGGCAGTTGCTTTCTAGGCTCATCGAATGTGGTGGATGGGGCATTAAAATCTTGAATGGTTCAGTATATCGTTGTGTCTAAAGAGCTTGTGGTTGGTACTACATGGTACTGGTTTATGGCACCAAGTGATTTAGGCAAAATATCTGAATAACCAGTTTGTGGAAGTATGGCTCATAACCAAACATTTCTTGGTCAGAGGAACTTCGATTTATTGGAATGGTTTTTAAACACTTTGTCCTGGCTTGGAAGAAGTTTGGGATGGCAGGTGGGGATGGAAGCAGTATACTAATTGGAGCGGATCCTATCATCGGATCTTCTGGTTCTCCGTATTTGCCTTTGGATCTAATGGATTATCTACAAGATTATGGTATCAAGACACCACATGATGCTTGAAACCCTTTAGTGGAGCCTTGAAACTACTGGCTGTCAGCAGAGGACTTGGAGCTGGGGGGATCCAGGGCTTCTAGCTGGAATGGTTTTATAAATGTTCTTGAGAATGGAGGTATAAGACGTAAAACCTCAGCTGACAGGATTCTTTGGACTCATAATAAAAAGGATGGCATGGTCATTGCTGCGCTGGTGTATGACTTGATGGAAAATACGTTGTTGGATCCTCAAAGTAATTTTCTTGTGGCTCGAATTTGGCATGGTACTTTTCCTTTAAAAATAAAGTGTTTTATCTTGTTGGCACTTCTTAATAAAGTTCTTACTTGGGATAACTTATTGAAACATGGATGGAGTGGCCCAAAAAGATGTGCCTTATGTCACAATGCTAAAGAGAATACTCAACATTTATTTGTGGAATGCTCCTTCACGTCCTCGGTATGGTCCGAGCTCTGTGGTATCTAGATTTACTCCTCTCTAGAAACTCTTCTGTAGATTTGATTAAGTTATGGTTTTCAAATTTGGCTTAACACTTAGATTGTAGTTACTTGTTGTTCTTTGCTTGCTAGTGCATATGGAAGTCACGAAACTGTTGTATCTTTGAAGGAGTTTAGGCCTCAATCAGCAGTGTGATCTATCAGATCAGTCATTTGATGTAGTACTATTTGGTCAAGAATCAAAAGTTAAAAACCATAACTATTGGAGCTACCCTGGATATGGTGTATCCATGTGGTTTCTTTGACGGAGTTACTGTAGACTCTTGTGGTGGACCTGGGGTTCAGATTGTGATCAGCAGTACGTACTCCATCCATATCAAGCTTGGATGTGGTCACTCGACGAATACCAGAGCAAAGCTCCTGGCCTTGTGGACTCTTCTCTATGTGGCGGATAAAATGGGCCTCCCTTACATGCATGTCTTTGGGGATTCCTCAGTTATCATTAACTAGGCAAATAAAAAAGCTTCACTTGCTTCTTTTGAGTTGGTCCATTGGTTTGATCATATCAAAACAATCATGGGTGGTTTTTCTTGGATGAACATTAGACATGTCTACCGAGAGCACAACCAAAGTGCAAATAGCTTATCCAAAGATGCCCTTATATTGACCCAGAGGTTCCTTTCTTTTTCGAAAAGTATGAATGGTACTATCAGTATGAGTGGCAATTTAAAGCTCTTTTAAGCATGGTGCCGAAGCTCTGTCTCCTTTTTCTATTTTGGCATAGGATCTTTTGGTATCATGGAGATTTTTGTCTGGGGGGTGGGCATCTATGGATCAGATATCTGGGCTCTGGCTGTTCTCCAGGCTCAGACTGATTCTGAATGTTCTGGATCTATGCTGAGACTTGGTGGGTTATTTCAGTTGGATGGATAGAATGTGTTCTCGTATTTCTATGTATGTAGTGGACCAGGATAATAACATTTGTTACTAAAGATAGCTTTGTATTTCCCTATAACGGAGGCTCATTTTGATGGCATTTGATTCATTCTGAATAACAAGGTCGAGTTTTTTTTCGTCTGAAAAAAAAGCTTTCACATTCTCATTAGTGGGATGTTGGTTCTCAAGATCAAGGAATTATAGGTGACCCAATTGTTATAAATTTCAACATCATAAAGTTGTATTTCATAATTCAAAATCCATATCTATGTATTTTTTTTACGAGGAGATCATTTTATATAATCACCTTTTATTAAGGTTCACCTCTACATAAATACGAGCATATGTGGCTATGGTTAAATCCACGTTAGCTCTCTCACCATACAAGGTAATATATCTAGTGAATACATTCCAAATCCTCCAAACTGATACACTCCAAGGATGTAAAGGAAAATAGAGAAAATAAACCTATACAAGCTTCCTGGTCCAAAACAAGATGTTATGGTCAAATCAGTGAAAACCATGGTGTTTTTTTTAAACAGAAGCCTTGAAAATACTATATTAAATAAAAGGTTGTAGCCAACCAGGCTTACAAAAAGGGGAGGTCTGAGACCTGCCAAGAGTGCTATAAAAACCCAAAATTACATAATTGTTTGAGCTGATTACTAAAGTCCTGAGTTTGCAGCTATGCCAAAGAAAACTTCTGAAACCCTTAGGGGGGTAGATACACACATAAATACCTAGAACAAAAAAGAAAAAAAAACATAGAGTACCCATTGAGCTAAATTACTCCAACTGCTTCCCTTTTGTGTCTTTGACAGGTTGCATCACCGAGGCTTCCTCCATTGCTTGATCACTGGAAGGGTAGTCATGAATGTGACTACTTTGATTCATATTGAGTAGCTTCTGCAAGTCATCATTCATATAACCTATCGTGCCCATTAAATCATATAGATCTCAGTGATCGTCTTCAATCCAGGTGTCTTGATTTTCTATCTGACGAGCCATCCAATCTGATGTTCTACTTCCTTCAATTATGCTTCTATTCATTATGTCAAAGAGCCATCTGAGGTGTTTCTCAATATCCTTGAGAGAATTATGAATGTATTCAAGAGTAACATCTTTGTAATCCATTTCTTTTTGGAATGAGGGCAGAGCTGAGGGCATTGCTTGGTCTGCTGCTTGATGCAAGCAGTCTGAACCTGAGATACCAAGGGACTCCAAGGAGAGGGAATTTGAACCTTCAATGGGCGAGTCTGCACTAAACCAATTCTCTATAATGAAAGAAGGGTAGAAAACTGTACCAAGATTCCCACAAGCTGTTCGAGATGACCGGATCGTAGAGGACAACTCTCTCTCTCTACCGAAATTTCCTTCTTCTGTTTTGCTAGGAGCTACCACTACTCTAACCACTTCATTACTAGGAACAATGCTTTCGACGCTAAGGTAATCCTTCTTTGCACTAATAGGAGCTCTAAATGAAGCAAGAGAAAAATTGGGAGCGAAATGAACATTGGGACACCTCATTACGAAGATGAACTGGGTTCATTTGAGCTTTCCAATCCTACTGCACGAAACATAGCTCCCATTTAACTCCTTCACGTGGCCTTTGCAGTGACAGGTGTGGACTGACATCCAAGTTTCCTGCCAGGTGGAAGAATAACGAAAAATGGTGGCTGAACTCCTTTCACGAAGATTCATGACTCCCTTGCGTGTCGTATGGCAGATGAGTATAGTTCTAACACTGGGGTTAGCCCCCCCTTGTTTCCTTTTAGTATGCTTAGGAGACATAACTAGCATTCTTTATGATGCCCTTCGCCTTGCTTATTCCAATTTTGAGCTTGGCACCTCGGTTTTCCAACTTATCAGCCTCTGAGTTGTTCCCTCAGAGGATGTGGATATGGGAGACTTTTGCTGAAACGATGACTTGACGAATACGATCATGAATCCTTTTTATTTTAACCATTCCTTTACTGAAGCCATTGATCATTTTGTGAATTAATTGCTTAGAGTCTCAAGAACTGTGATTTTGTAAATGTTGAGTTGCGTTACAAGATTCATTCCAAAGTAGAGCGCAAGCCATTCAGCCTTGTTATTGGTTTCTCAACCAAGTCCCTAGGCATAAGATGACTCTATATTTCCTATGGAATTGAAGATGATCCCACCCGCACCTTCCTCCCCAGCCGAAAACCACGATGCAAAAAAAAATCTCACTGCCCAAAAGCCAATGTCTTTTCTTTATTATTTTATGATATACATCATGTTTGTTATAAAACATCACAATAAAAAATCTTTTAAAACAAAACATAACAATAAAATATCCTTTAAAACAAAAAGTTATCTCATGCTCAGTTATCCAATTTGTATGAATCAACTTGTGCAACTGTATAGAAGAATCTTTGAACAAGAATTTGGGTGATGAGTGATGAGGAGTCTACTTACCCATAACCTCCATGGCAATTGAAAACCCAAAATGAAGATATAATAGTATAAATATTGCAATTTTCATTCAGACTACAAAATTTGATCCACTCCCTTTTTAACCTCCAAAATTAGTCTCCAAGATGTCACAAGAATTTCCATCTTCACTTGAACATGACGCTTGAGAGAACAGTTGGAATAAAAAGTGCTTAACGTTTCCAATTTGGATTTTGTAACATTTAAGGGGAGGCACAATCCAGTGTTACGTTTCTAATTAGGATTTTGTAACGTTTTCAATTAGGATTTTGAGCTCAATTTCTTCAGTTTTTTAAGGATTTAAAGGCCTTAATGTCTTCATATGATATGAAGGTTTTAAAATTTATTCAGAAGTACTATAGAATATATGTATTTTGTTGTTTGAGCAAAAAGTTTCTCATGAAGAATTTGAAAACAAATCAAATTGCATCTCAATTTCCTAGACAAAACTATCAACTCCACTTTCATTTGGATTATGTTCAAATATAAAAATTGTGCAAAACTATCAACTCCACTCCCATTTGGACTATGTTCAAAAATAAAAATTATGTAAAGAAACACTGGCCAACAACCGCTTCACAGAGAGATGAAGCAAACTTACATTCAAGGTGCTAGGCTAAAACATTTCAAGGGAAATAATACAGAGAGTGCATCCATGATCATCACAACATCCTAGTAAGATAATAAATATGAATGCATCCATAATAATCACAACATCCAATTACAGTAATAAATATAAATTTAAATAGAGTACACAAAACACTAGCTAACATCCTCTTCATAGAATGATGAAACAAACTCCCATTCAAGGTACTAGAAATAAGAATGCATCCATGATCATAACAAAATCCAAATAAGAATGCATCCATGATCATCACAAAATCAAAATAAGATCTAAGTAAATAAATGGGTTAGGTTCCTATCATATTCGCACTTCAAAACCAAAACATAAACAAGATTATAGCCCGAAGTCAAAATAAGGAATGTTCGAAATGCAGTCTTCATATTCTTCTAGCACATGCCAACATGTATGACCTATTTTTCAAATGGGCTAACAATGTAAGAGCACCAAAATCCAATCAGAACGCTGAATCTATATACAAGGTGAATAAGAAGAAATTCGTAGTTGGGAATGGAACCAAAACCCAAACACTACAAAAATGCAATGAGGAAACAACTTGAATATATATACAACAAAGAGGAACAGTTTGAATATAAATATAGACAGGATAAACCAGAAAGGAAAATACAAACATTTCACTTTTCACTTGTGAGCTCAGTGACAAATTTATTCACAACACATCGATCCTCTCACATAGAAGAGTTCAACTTGTTAATAAAGTTATAAATACAAACAACTTCAATATATATACAACAAAGAGGGAACAAATTGAACATAAATACAAATAGGATAAACTAGATAGGAAAATACAGATATTTCACTTGTGACATCAAGGACCTTATTTGCAATTTTTTTGATCATCATATATACAATGATTAATCTAAAAAATCATCATCATATCTACAAGGTAAATCCAAAATACTAACCACATATTATATTGTAAATAGGAAATTTAATCACAACACATCAATCCTCTCACATAATACTAACCACATATTATATTGTAAATAGGAAATTTAATCACAACACATCAATCCTCTCACATATAAGAGTTTAAGTTGTTAATACAAGTTATAATTTATCTATGGTTATAAATCCAAAATACTAACCACATATTATATTGGAAATAGGAAATTTAATAGCAACGCATCAATCTTCTCATATAAAGAGTTTTAAGTAGTTAATATAAGTCATTCTTAATCCATGCCTATGGGGGTTAGAGAAGTTGGTAATGTGTAATTGAGATGAGAAATTGTAAATGGAAGATTATGACTTCAAATCTCCATGAGTACCCTCACTGCTTGAAAAACAAAAAGCAAATATTCTTTGTTACTATTTTTCGGTGTTCCCCCAAGTTTCCTGGACGTGGGAGTGGGGAAACACACATTGGGGACGTGTAGAGACACCCCAAAATTTTGGGGTATTTTGGGGGACGAGGGGCATTAGGGTCTCTAAAATTATAAAAAAATAGAAAAATAATAAAAATATGAACTCCAACATATAAACTCTTATGTTTCCGTAGAGTTTAGTGTAATGTAAATGTAATTGTTATAGCCAAGCATATCATATAGATGTTTGTTCATTTTATTTGTTTCTATTTTGATTTATAATGACCATTTAGTGTAAAAGACTAAAATTTAAAATGGACCATTTTTGTTTTTAAGTAAAACAAAATTAAAAATTTGAGGGGGGGTGGGGGCCTATGGGATCCCCCCATTTTCAGGAGGGGGCATGTGGGAGCCACCCCAACTCGAGAAACTCCTAGACCTACGTTTCCCCAAGTTTCACATAATGGGGGGCACTGTGAAACGTTTCCCATGGAGCCTCCTATCCCTCGGGGCGCGGGAAGCGTAGGGGGCACACCCTCGACCTTTGCTACTATTTTTTCTGGCAATAATTAATCAACCTTCCTCTGCATTCATGGATTATAGAAACTCTTATTAGTGACAAGAGTAAGAAACAAGATCCTCAAAGAATATGCAACTTATATTCTTAGCAAGCTTGCAACTACGACGACAACACAAAAACCTATACCAATCACTCATTCAAACATACAAACAAAACCACAAAACACCCTTGCATATAATACAGACAAGGATATTACTAATAAGATACATCCCTTTCTGGTAAAACAAACAATGATATTACTGATACTATACATCCCACTGAAATTATTAAGAGACCGACACCATTAAAATTACTAATATTATAAACACCTTGCAAGTAATACAGACAAGGGCATTTCAAATACTTTACATCCCTTGGTGGACGGTATGCATAACGGCAAAGGATATACACCTAGGTAGAGTGCACTCCGCTTGAGGCATTTCAAAAACAGTGCCCAAGTTAAAATTCTTTGGACAGAGTCCAAGCACTGCCTGGCATATAATATTTTCCATTTATTATCATAGCAACCCCACATACCAACGAGTACACATCGTCAAATGCAACATCAAAATCCATACATTCAATTTTGTTTCAAATACTTGTACAATCAAATGCAGCGTCAATATGCATACACTCAATTTTGTTCCAAATACCTTTCTACCAAGGACAAGCACTACATGGCATATAATATTCATCATGTATTATCATAGCAACCCCACATCCCAACAAGTACACATTGTCAAATTGTTTTACTGTGAAATGCCACTTCTCCATCCAAGTATTGACATTGAGCACGTTGATACACAAAAAGACATACGGATGGAAGTTGCCTAAAAGCTATAGATGAATATATGCCTTGATAGACATTATTTCCTCCAGTCTTGCCCATGTTTTTAAATGACCTTGTCTTGTAATCACGACTATTACCATTGCAAGTCGTGAGTCATTCGCGAGTAGCCACATATGCAAACCACGGTTAGATGATCATACTATGTATCCGCAGGTTTTCTTCATAGGAGTCGCGATCCATTCACGACACGCTAGTATATATATCTGTGGTTACATTAAGCAAAAAAAGCTTAAAAAATAAAAACATGATTAGTTAGGGATAGTTGGGTTCGAAATCATAACGTCCCCAACCTCCCTAACCATCCTAACTTTCGTAACTCCCCATGATCACCAAGAATAAATAGAGGGGATGGGTAGAGGATATGGAGAAATCTCGGAAGAGCAAGGTTATGTTGGAGGAATACCTTTAGAGATTGGAGAAAGAGAACCCAGTCCTTGGTCAGCAGAGGAGGCTTGTCTCAAACAGAGGTTGTATCATTCCTTGTTACTCATAAATAAAAAGTGATTTTCTTCCACAATTGGTGCATCAATGTTCCTATCAGTTATGATTTATGAAATACATTGTCATTTATCCTTATATGCAATTGTAATGTTTAATTTATCTTTATATAACAACTAAGATAGTTATCGCAAGAATTCAATCTTTTTTTGCAGGTGTTGAAGACCTTGAAGCTTTTGGGGCATTTGGAGAAAGAATCAAAGCTAGGATCAACCTTCGATCATAAGGTACATATCCTTTCTAACCTATTTCCTTAATAAATGTTTCTATGCTGCTATATGTCTGTAAGTAAAACATTTGTACGTTGGTGACCCCAGACACTGTGTCATATGGTAGAATCCTTGAACAACAGAACTGGTGACTCTGTTGGGGAGTCTAGCTTGTTTGGGTCTGTTATAATAGGATTTTTAGTCCAGTTTTCTCTTTCAGTTTCTGTAAGTTACTTGCTTATATTTTTCTTTCAGTCAGCAATGTTTGGTGCTTAGGATGCTTGGGCTACTATTTTTTTCTTTTGAAAATTTTTAGTTCTAATCGTGGGTTGCTAGTATATGTAATCGCGGTTGCAGGTTGTAATTGCGGGATGACTGTACATACAATCGTGGGTCATTCGCGTCATGTTTAAGTAAAAATTATGGTTTCCTATAGGGTTAGGTCAGTATGCTAGGGTTTTCCCTGTATTTGGCAATTTGACTCCTTGGGTACCTATAGGGTTTCTTCTTTGGCATTTTGTTGTGCTGTTGGTGAATGTTTTTCACTTCCACTTGTTGAACAAGTGTCTTTTTGGGTGAGTTAGGTTTGAATATGTGTGTGTGAGTGGTTTAGGTCTTTCCTTCTTGGTCTCTTTGGTTCAAGTTCTAGTGTCTCTGTAGGTTGTTGGTCTCTGTCAGTCCTTCTAGTACACTGGTATGCCTTTGATTGCTTTGGTAGTGGTCTAGGTGCGTCACTTTTACCAATTTTTTGATCTACTTTTCTTTTGAGGTTGGTAGTTCAGTCCAAGTAGGGTTTGAGTCATCTTTGCATTGCTTGTTAAAGATTGTGTTGAGACTTGGAAATTCGCAGGCAACAACAGTAAGGGATTCTCCCCAGTCAACGTTCCCAACTAGCCCGTGACTGTTTGGTATGGGGAATCCGTCTGGTTTGCGGTCCGGCCACCGTAAGTCAAGTAACAAAAGGGTTTACCGGTTGCAGCCCGGTCCACCGTATATATTTTTGTATTTTTTACTTAATGTATGATATGCACATGCCTAATTAACAATGCAGGGTGATAAAGATGCAAAGAGTGGTCACAATGTGATGCACAGGTTCTTACCTCTCGTCTTAGAACTCACAAGCATCTAAATCATATATGCAAGAAAATGAATACTAACTAAACTATCTCTAGAGAGCTGGATATTAATTCATGAGTAATGCTTCACTGTCCATGTGTTGTGGCAAATCACAGATAGTTGTTCTTATAACCAAACATATAAACATGAATAAAAGTATACATGATAAGATAGCTCATCAATAGTTAAAACTCCCATTACTCATAGTGGAAAAACATCATAAATGTACTGAAGAACATTCAGACAAGAACATAGGTTCAGGAAGTTAGAACGCTCTTACAGCTAATGAGACACAGTTGAAAATGAAATAGTTCACATTCAACATTGCTCATTTAATCACATTGATACATTCCACATAGCACTTTCTCCAACAGGCAAAATTTGCAGTCTCTGGTTTGTAAAACGAAACAGTTCCTCTTACAAGCAATAGTTTACAAGTTTTTGAGAGGGAAAAAGCCCCCGTAAGTTCTAACTTTCAGATATTTAAACTACAACAACAGATCGTTTGGGCTGCCCCCCCAAACGTGTGACCTTTCGATCCCTCCTGGAGTTTCATATCCTCATTTTATTTTATTTTCTATACGCATTCATGATATGACTATTAACAGACAGATCTTTTCGGTCTGTGCCTTTATCACTATTCATTTTGTCTTTTCCTTCGCTTGTCCTCCTTGCGACCCTGCCGGTTTCAGTTTGATCTTTGTCAAAACTGTTAAGCTATGCCTTCGCGCCGTGGTCACCTCCACAATCCCTTGAGTCCACCTGCGATTAATCAATGTGCATCATTCGTTGGGATTGCATTTTAAAACGAAACGTTAAAATCTATCAATCAAACGGCTGCTCAACAAGAAAGATCATGCGTTGCATTACTGCTAACACGATGGGGTAGACTTATCCACAGCCGCATAGGCGGGTTCTAACAGGCGATGGGCACTGCGAAACACTTAAGCACGTCGGTGTTGGAAGAGTTAAAACCTAAGCTGCGAGCGGGAAAACTTCAAATCAAAATTCGAAAAGACAACGACATCGGAAGCCAAGTGCTTTGCATAGCCACAACGGTGGAAAAGGAAGAGACTACGAACATGCAACCTGCATCGGCGGCGGAGCGCTCTTCACTTCGGGTGGCTAGTTGATTTGGGAGCCGCAACGGCAAAAGCAAAAAGGCTATAAACATGCGACTAGAAGGTCGACACGCATCGGCGGGCGGGGCACTTACACATCGGGCGCTTAGCAGATTTGGGAGCTGCAACAGCGGAAGAGAAACCGACAACAGCCTCCGGTCACATAAAAATTCTAAGTGTTTAAAAACTTTAAAATTCGGCAACGATTGAAACTGTTTCACCTCCGAAACAATGCTTTTTCAAACACTTGATCCGATTCATCTTCAACTCAGCAAAACAAACTCTAAAATCTGCGACCCACAACAATTCCAAACACGAGCAATTTCTGAAAACCAGGACGAAATGTAATCTTTAAGAAATCATCCAAAATTAAAGCATGACCCAAAAATTCAAGGATCCAAACGATTCAAAACAACGCTAAATCATTAGGGGGGACCAAAATTTAAGAAATTTGGGGAAAACAGTTGCAGCTGCAACAATTGGCGACTACCTGGTGAACCTAGATCTCTGGACAATTTCTTCCTTAAGTAACAGACTGTTTAACAATAAAACCAACATGTTGAATTCTTCTAGATGTATGGATTTCCCAAATGGCAGATATATGTACTTTTAATCATTGAGGGTAGTCCAATTTAGGAAAATGGAAACCAAGATTTCAAAGTCAAGATAACTCTTTCAAGGCCAGAAATATGAGTTTAATTTTTTGCCTCTGTCTTCGGGTGGCTTCCAGCTTGGACACCACAAGATCGTAACATATGGTAAACAAAAATATTGATTTGTTCCTCATTCCCATGCCATTTTGCACCTTTTTTGTGCTTTTGGACTTTTTTGTCCGTTTGAGTCCTCCTCATGCCTTTCTTTCTGAATTTTTTATTCAGGCTCCTCTATCCTTAGTGTCCTTTTGTGTGAGAGATGTATGTAATTTTCATCTCACGGATGAAGAAGAACTTTTGGCAATTTTATACTCATATGATTTAGTACTTTGTTTTGATACACATTGTTTTCTTAGGATTTTTGACTCTTCTTAGCCTTTTGGCTTTCAATTCTTGGCATGGGATCATTTATATTTAAATATAATGTTTACCCTGCTTCCTTTCCATGGGTCTTTCGCTGTCTCCCCCTAGGACATTTTTTTAAGTGTGAGATGGATGGAGCCTCAAAATAGTATTCCAGACCTTTTAATCTTGAGCTACTTTACAGGGATTAAGCAGGATTTTCAATGCATACATAGCCATTTAGGAAAATTGCTGAACTAGAAGAAATTCTATCAGATAAAACCATAATACACAATCTTATAATCAAGGATTTTAGTCCAAAATTCTAATGCTCTCCGTTCAACCAAAGCTTGCTTCTTTTTATTGAAATCAAATAGAAATTTAAACTAAAACAAAACTAAACTTCATGACTCAAAGACTCAAAAGGACGGCCAAGCCAGATTATTTATATACAAGGTAGAAGAAGACAAAAGAAACTCAGGAAAAATAAGGCTTGAGAACCAAACCATTTACTGGTAAGTTCTCTTCCCACCCCTACAGATCTTGTAACTTATAAGTGGAAGGGCCAAGTTTCGCCGCAATCTGGAAAGGACCTACCCACAACTGCTGGAATTTTGTGTGTTTTCCGTTCTCATCATGGGGGTGATCCCACTTGAGAACCAAATCTCACACCTCAAAGTCTTTTGTTCCTGCCTTATGTTTGTCGAACCATCTCTTTATGACCTCTTGCTGCTGCTTAAAGCGCTCTCTGGCTTTAGATCGAGCCTCTTCTGCTTTCAGGAGATTATATATCCTTATTTGCAAAACTTCATCATCCGACCCTCTAGATTCTTGAGCTATTATGGAAGAGGGCAGCATGATATTGGGAGGAAGAATGGCTTCTTTACCATACACAAGGGTATACGGAGACACTCCTATCGAAGACTTGGGGGTGACTCTATCGGCCCAAAGGGCGTTTGGTAGCGCTGAGTGCCAACTCCTCTGGTTTTCTATCACGGTCTTCTTTAAAATTCTAATCAGATTTTTGTTAGTAGACTCAGCCAGGCCATTTCCTTGTGGATAGTAATTATCAGAATAATGCAACTTTATTCCTTTCTCATGAGCGAAAGCAGTTAATTTAATCGATGAAAAGTAGGTAGCATTACCAAAAACTACAGAAATTGGAACTCCAAACCTGGTCATGATATGGTCCTGCAGGAAGCTGATGACCGCGTCCTCATTTATTTTGCGCAGTGGGATGGCTTCAACCCAGCGAGTGAAGTAATCGGTAGCGGTCAGAATGTACTTGTGTTGTAAGGAAGAGTTCGGCTTTATCTCCCCAATAATATCCAACCCCCAATGCTCGAATGGTTCCGTGATCATTACAGGCTTCAATGGTGCGGCCGCTTTAGATTGTCTTCCACTACACCTTTGACAAATGTCACATTTCCTGACATGGGCGTGTGCATCTTTAAAAAGCGTGGGCCAATAGTAACCGGCTATGAGAATTTTGTGAGCTGTAGTATCTCCTCAAAAATTCCCTCCAACAAGCCCGTCATGTAACTGTGTCATTACTTTCGTCGCATCTTCTTTCTCTAAGCATCTAAGAAGAACCCCGTCGTAATTTTTTCTGAATAATACTCCTTCAACAATTTGATAGGAGGCTGATTTGAGACGTAGCACTCTTCTTTGCTTAGAATTCCAATGTTCTAGCAACAACCCTGCCTGTAGGTAATGCACGAGGTCTCTATACCAAGATTCAGGAGCTGTAAACAAAGGACATACATCCATCAAATGTAATTCAGCCTCGTCTTCCCAGGCGTGTTTGTCGTTGATCCCATTTTCAGCCATTAGTTTGCACAACCCCTGCCCTTTGACTATAGAAGCTGGCTTGAATTTGAGGTCATACTCTTGAAGAGTTGTTACCCAATTGCCCCTTCTTTCTCCTAATTCATTCTGTACAAACTGGGACCTTACAGCTGGGTATGGGACGATCACCTTAGTGCGATTTTTTAATATGTAGGGCCTGAATTGTTTCACTGCTTTGAATACTGCATAAGCTTGTTTATTAATAGCTGGGTAATTTAATTCGGCCCCTTGTAGACCAGTGCTCATGAAAGATATTGGGAATTCATCCCCCCCATCTTCTTTTTGAGTAAGCACAGCTGCTAACGAATCATCAGATGCAAAAGTATACAAAATGAAATCTTTATCGAAATCTGGACCTTTTAGGGAAGGTGCGTGTGCAACAGCAGTTTTAATCTTGCTGAATGCATTCTTCTCAATCTCAGTCCATTTGAATTGTGCGCTTTGCTTCACCATTTGCTACAGAGGTTTGACAATCAAGGAAAAATCCGGCACGAATCTTCGTATGAAGTTTATTGTTCCCATAAATGATTGCATCCCTTTTTTATTATGGGGAAAGGGAATTTGTTCAATTGCTTTGATCCTTTCCGGATCTATCGATATTCCTTTCTTTGAAACTACGTGCCCCAGCAACTTACCCTCTGTGACAGCGAACACACACTTTTTGGGATTGAGTGAGATGCCATATTTCCGACAGCGTTCAAAAATCTGCCTTAGATGGAACGCGTGTTCTGCTCTCCTCTTTGAGAATATCGTAATATCATCGAGGTATATCACAACACTACGGCCAATCAAACCACGGAACGCTATGTCCATAGCCCTCTGGAACGTGGCTCCAGCATTTATAAGCCCAAAGGGCATTCTTCTGTAAGCAAAAGTTCCCCATCTGGTCCTAAACATTGTCTTCAACCTGTCTTCTTCGGCTACTAATACTTGATTGTAGCTTGAGAAACTATCTAATAGCGAAAATAGTTCAGAACCTAAGACCATTTGTAGTAGTTGTTCCATGGGTGGAACATCATAGTTATCTTTATCTGAAGCGCGGTTCAAATTCCTGAAATCCATGCACAGCCTGATCTCTCCAGACTTTTTCCTCACTAGCACCAGATTTGAGACCCATTCAGAGTGTCTGACCTTAAAAATGATTCTAGCATCCAATAATTTCTTAACTTCACTTTGAATGAGCGGCTCCAATTTGGGGTGCATTTTCCTCAAAGGTTGCTGATAAGGTTTGACACCAGCTTTGATTGGGATAACATGCTGGATGATGCTGGTGTCATATGTCTTTAAATCTGCGTAAGTCCAGGTGAACACATCTTTATATTGATTAAAAAGATTGATGAACTTATCTCTTTCTACTGGTGAACAACATTTGCCAAGATTCACATATTTAGGATTTGTCTCAGTCCCTAGATTTATCAGCTCATACTATAGAGATGAGCTATGAGTCTTCACGTTTGCTGGTCTTCTGAACTTTTCATTTAAATCAAACATTCTTTCTAAGGTTCTGACTCCTTTAGGGATGAAATTATCATACTTCAGCTCGACCTGATGTTCTTCATCATCTATAATTGCTCCTTTAAATACCTCATCATTGGTTAAGCATTCTATAATCTGCTGATCATTGTCGAACACTCGTAAGTTGGTAATCATATCAGGGACTGAGGGCCTGAAAAGCAATTCAACGGAGCATCGATTATTAGTAGGCACAAGCCTAGCAGCTGATGTGGCTAACAAGTCAGCCGCTGCATTTTTAAGTCTTGGAATTGAAATAATATTAAATGCGTTAAAACATTTGAGTAGGTCCCATACCTCATTTTGATAAGCCTTTAAGTGAGGAGAAATACAATGTATTTGATTCCGAATCGGTTTAACAATTATTTCAGAATCTCCAAAAACTTTTAGATTACTTACCTTTAATTCGATTGCTTTCTTTAAACCCTGCACTAGCGCTTCATATTCAGCCGTGTTATTTGTACATTCAAACTCTAATCTACATGAAAGAAAATGTTTATTATTCTTGGGGTCGATCAGGACACAGCCGGCCCTTGACCCTTCTAACGTCTTAGAGCCATCAAAAAACAATGTCTAGAAATTGCTAACTATTGCATGAGAATCTACTCCTACCGCTAAGTCTACTATTTTACAGTCGATTTCATCAGCCTGTGAGAATCGAAGGAGATTAGGCTGGGTGTTTGACGTGTTGCTGGCTTCTTCTGCTTGGTAATTTCTTGGTTCCAACTCAATAAAATAATTTCCCAACACAGAATCGATTGGTTCGTTCTTCTCCTCAAGTTGAGTAACATTGTATTTCATGTGCGGCTCCCTCAAAATCTTAATTTGGTTCGGACTTCCTTTATACGACAGCCATAGATGTGACCAATCAGAGGAAAAATATCCGTTTAGTTTTGCTGACCAATCTCTGCTAAGGACAAGCCCATAAGTGTCTGGTATATCGGCTACCATGATATCAATGACTTGGCACACTTTATCATTTGACGATAGGCGTACTAGGACATCCTCCATCTCACCAATTACCTTTACATCAGTCCTGTCCAATTGAACAACCCTCCACGTGGATGGCTTAGGCTGCGCATTTATCTTTTTACAGACTGATATTGGCATGACGTTAACCGACGCCCTTGAGTCTACCAGGAAATTATGTACGTTGTGATTAAAAATTTCAAGAGTGAGGAGGAAAGGTGGATGTTTGCTCTTAGACTTACCTCCAATGCTGGTTTCTTCGATTTCTTCTTCCTCTTTAGGCCGATTGTCAGCGAGCAGCCTCTCATCCGATGCTTCAAGCGCTTTCAATAGTCTTTCCTTTTGCTGCGGCACTTTACACATTTCAAATAGTGAAACATTCGCCTTTACCTTCTTTATATCTTCCACGATGTCATAATCCATCTGCGGTTCAATGGGGTGCGGTTTATCAGCATTCATTTTTTCTTCATTGGGCTTGGCCAGCGTATCATTCTGCCTAGGATCTTGGCTGGTAATGGTGAATTCGGGAATTTTATCAGCTGCGGAATTATTTTGAAATTTCTTAACATTTTTCTGCAGCCTTTTGATCTTTGGGAGTATGAGACTGTCTTCTTTAATCGACCCTTGGCTCCTTGTTGTTACGTTGGTTTCCATGACGTCCTTATAGCTCCGATTCTTTTCCTCTTCAGCATCAAATAATGAAACATAATTCCACAACACCATGGTTTCTTCTTCTTGTTCCTTCATTGAAGTGATACTCTCTTTTCTTTCTTCATCTCCATCTTCTGTTAATTTAGAATCCAACAGCTGATTCATAACCAACGTCATCGAGTTTATCCATTGAGGACAATTCTTTTCAGAGTGTGGTTGTTGATGGAAAGTGCAAAAATTGTCCATGCCTACCTCTGTTAAATTCATAGATGCAGAATTGTGTGGAGGAGGTTGGGACTGATTGTTATCCTCTCTTTTCTTATAATAGGGCTTGTAGAACTTTTGAGCTTCCTTTTCTTTTTCTAAGTCTATGATTTTGTTGGAAAGCTTCTGCATCATTTTTGCCATACTCTCAAAATATGGTGATTGTTCTTCCTTAGGCTTAGCGAACAACAATGCTTTCCTTCCCACACTTTTCTCTCCTGATCGTTCTGGATAATCTTCAATACTTTCTCTTTCAGCCTCTACCTTTTCTGCCTCCTCATACGTCTCTGCCAATGTGGGCTTGGCCTTTATTTTGGCAAACATGGCCAACTCGGGTCCTAAATCCGAAGTATAATATTCAATCAAGACTTTATCTGAAGGTTTGTCAGCTTCAAAAAAATTCTTGAGGTATGCTGCAAATCTTTGAGTAAAGCTGTGCACCTTCTCCTTTCTCTCTTTCTTCAAGGCACATAGTCCTTTCATGAGGGCTGCATGAGTCTTTTGAGTCGCATACTTACTTCTGAAGATTCTCTTGAAGGTATCCCAATCAGGGATAGAGTTAGCAGGCAACCCAAAATACCATGATGTTGCAGCTCCTTTAAGGGTGTGAGGGAAAAGTCTGCAAACTACATCCTCATGCTTCCCCGCCCTTAACCCTTCTATGGCCAAGTAAAAGCTTTGCAGGTGGTCATCTACTAGTATCTTCTCACTTGGGTCGAATTTGGGGAGCATCTTTTCAAAGGATTGAGGTAAATCATGTAACGGAGGTGTTAGGTTTAAAGGTGATCTGGCTCTCCAGGAAGGTGGTGGATTCGGTGGGTTGGGTGGTTGATTGGCGTTTACTCCTACCATGAGTCTGGGTGGAGAGTGAGGAGGTGAGTAAATAGGATTGTGAGTAGGAGAACTGTGAGGAGTATCTGGGCCTTCTTGATTCAAAGGCAGTACAACTTCCTGTAGGGCTGTTTCTACAAGCTCTTCCCAATCCTCAACCAGCACTGAGTCTTCCAATATAGGACGGTCCTTCCTTTTATATTCTCTTCTGGGCAATTCAGGGATGATCGGCAATCCTCCAATCTTCTTCACATATGCCCTGGTGTGTCTTCTCAGATTATTAACAACCTCGTTGTTAACAGAAAACAAATGTTCTCTACTCCTTTCTTCTGGAATTGGATTATGAAGCCCACTGCTTTCAGAGCTGTTACCGGTGGAATAATCTCGGGAAAACGGGTTTCCTCGACCAACCATGCATTGGCGGCCCTCCTTCTAGCGCCAGAAACTGTTGAGGCCTGGAAATTCGCAGGCAACAACAGTAAGGGATTCTCCCCAGTCAACGTTCCCAACTAGCCCGTGACTGTTTGGTATGGGGAATCAGTCCGGTTTGCGGTCCGGCCACTATAAGTCAAGTAACAAAAGGCTTTACCGGTTGCGGCCTGGTCCACCATGTATATTTTTGTATTTTTTACTTAATGTATGATATGCACGTGCCTAATTAACAATGCAAGGTGATAAAGATGCAAAGAGTAGTCACAATGTGATGCGCAGGTTCTTACCTCTCGTCTTATAACTCACAAGCATCTAAATCATATATGCAAGAAAATGAATACTAACTAAACTATCTCTAGAGAGCTGGATATTAATTCATGAGTAATGCTTCACTGTCCATGTGTTGTGGCAAATCACAGATAGTTGTTCTTATAACCAAACATATAAACATGAATAAAAGTATACATGATAAGATAGCTCATCAACAGTTAAAACTCCCATTACTCATAGTGGAAAAACATCATAAATGTACTGAAGAACATTCAGACAAGAACATAGGTTCAGGAAGTTAGAACGCTCTTACAGCTAATGAGACACAGTTGAAAACGAAATAGTTCACATTCAACATTGCTCATTTAATCACATTGATACATTCCACATAGCACTTTCTCCAATAGGCAAAATTTGCAGTCTCTGGTTTGTAAAATGAAACAGTTCCTCTTACAAGCAATAGTTTACAAGTTTTTGAGAGGGAAAAAGCCTCCGTAAGTTCTAACTTTCAGATATTTAAACTACAACAGCAGATCGTTTGGGCTGCCCCCCCAAACGTGTGACCTTTTGGTCCCTCCTAGTGTTTCATATCCTTATTTTATTTTATTTTTTCTGTACGCATTCATGATTTGACTATTAATGGACAGATCTTTTGGGTCTGTGCCTTTATCGCTATTCATTTTGTCTTTTCCTTCGCTTGTCCTCCTTGCGACACTACCAGTTTCAGTTTGATCTTTGTCAAAACTGTCAAGCTATGCCTTCGCGCCGTGGTCACCTCCACAGTCCCTTGAGTCCACCTGCGATTAATCAATGTGCATCATTCGTTGGGATTGCATTTTAAAACGAAACGTTAAAATCTATCAATCAAACGACTGCTCAACAACAAAGATCATGCGTTGCATTACTGCTAACACGGCGGGGTAGACTTATCCACAGCCGCATAGGAGGGCTCTAACAGGTGATGGGCGCTGCGAAACACTTAAGCACGTCAGAGTCGGAAGAGTTGAAACCTAAGCTGCGGGCGGGAAAACTTCAAATCGGAAGTCAGAAAGACAACGACATCGAAATCCAAGTGCTTCGCACAGCCGCAATGGCGGAAAAGGAAGAGACTATGGACATGCGACCTGCATCGACGGCGGAGCGCTCTTCACTTTGGGTGGCTAGTTGATTTGGGAGCCGCAACGGTGGAAAAAAAAGGTTATAAACACGCGACTAGAAGGTCGACACGCATCGACGAGCGGGGCGCTTACACATCGGGCGCTTAGCCAATTTGGGAGCCGCAACGGTGGAAGAGAAACCGACAACAGCCTCCGGTCACAAAAAAATTCTAAGTGTTTAAAAACTTTAAAATTCGGCAATGATTGAAACTGTTTCACCTCCGAAACAACGCTTTTTCAAACACTTGATCCGATTCATCTTCAACTCAACAAAACAAACTCTAAAATCTGCGACCCACAACAATTCCAAACACGAGCAATTTCTGAAAACCAGGACGAAATGTAATCTTTAAGAAATCATCCAAAATTAAAGCATGACCCAAAAATTCAAGGATCCAAACGATTCAAAACAACGCTAAATCATTAGGGGGGACCAAAATTTAAGAAATTTGGGGAAAACAGTTGCAGCTGCAATAGATTGTTATTTTAAAGATCTGAAATTTATTACTTGCATTTATACATGTTCAATTAGCTTAGCTTAGTTGCATTCAATTGCATCAAAATTTGTATTTTTTGAAAAGAAAAACAAATAAGGCAGTTGTAGTTGCATAGTTAGCCCTAGCTTAGGCTCATTGCATTATTGTTTTTCCATTATTTTCAAAAAACAAAAATATAAAAATCTTGTGTTTTCAAAGTTATTTAAAAGTTTCATTTGTTTCATAAAAAAAAGGAAAAAGCATTATTAATAGCATTTGTTTTGAAATTTTACATCATCTTTGCTTTCAAATGTTGAGTCAAAACATCATTGGGTCTCACTCTCACCACCTATGAGTAATAAAGCCTTAAAAGGAACGCATAATATAGAATTTATTTGCAACTTTTTTATTTCTAGGTTCGATCATCAACTAGCTTAGGCTAGGTTCTTGGATTAGGAAAATTTTTAACTACCCAAGAGCATTTTGAACTCAGACTTAGTGGCCAATCTTTAGGTAAACCCAAGTTTACAAGGGATCAACCGTAAAGCTCCTCTAACACGGGAGTCAAGCATGAGGTCGTGTGAGAGATTGGTTGCGGAGATAACCCTCCAATACATCGTTCCAACATAAACCAATATTGTTGTGTGTATAATGGTTCTTTCAATACCATTTCTTGGGACTCGTGAGGTGTCGATATTGTTAGAATTTTTGGCTTAGCTACCCTACCCATGCACATCAGTCAGGCCAACGATTGTTCTGCCAGACCCTCATTGTAAATTTGGTAGGCTTATTTTCCAGACCTTAGGTTCTTACACGGGTGGCAGTGGAAGGTTATTTCCATTGCACCTAGGGTAGACTTGGAAGGTAACCTCAGTTGACAATCTGAGAGGGCGGTTGGGTGATTCTAGTGCTTGCACCTAGAAAAATCATCACGACATGACAAGTAACTACTCTCCGATATTCACTGGTTTGTTCTGGGCCCTAATCATCCCAGACATTCCATTGGAAGGTATATCTATCATATGCTTGGGTTTGTGAGACTTAGGATATTTTTAGTGTGTGCTCTTTGGTTTGCTTGTATTTTAGTTTTGACCTTTTAGGTATGTGATCTACATTTTTAGTTGTGGAGGACCATCCTCTCCATAGATCTAGAAGGTTGCAAAACCTTCCTCCACTTTCACTAGTGGAGCCTCCACCGCCACCTCAAAGGTGGAGACTAGACATCAACGGTTCTTTTGAACCAACAGGTGTTAGTGAAGTCCTAGGTGAACCAAAACTTAGGTATAATAAGACAAAATTTCCATTGGTAAAGATAGAAGATCTGCAAGCTGACGAGTTTGCACGAAATTATAATACACCTCTCACTGATTTATGTGATCCTAGATAAGTCTAGTTCTGGAGAAGGCATGTCTACCCCTAATTCAACCATGATGGCTGGTGGAATATCCCCCCCAGCAATGAGTGCTCCAAGACCTAATGTATTTGTTGCACCAGCAGTGTCGTTGAACTTTTCAACTCCACTCTTTTCTAGTGCTCGAGTGGTCAATCCCTTAGCACATTCTAACATTGTTGTTCAGTTTGCTGGGGTAGTTACTGGGATACCTAGTGTCCCTTTTACTTCTTCTCCCTTCATGCAAAATACTCAAAGTGGCCCTAGTGGGTCCACTGCTTTTGTTCTAGGATTTTCGTGGAATGGAGGGCACATTCCTCCATCCACGCCTTATGTAGGTCCATCACCTACCAGTGTTGGTGTGTCGTCTCCCTTCATGCAAAACACTCAAAGTGGCCCTAGTGGGTCCACTGCTTTTGTTCCAGGATTTCCGTGGAATGGAGGGCACATTCCTCCATCCACGCCTTATGTAGGTCCATCACCTACCAGTGTTGGTGTGTCGTTTAAAAACCCAAACCCATTTACAAGTTTCAATTTTCAGATCTCTAATCTTGTTTCAACTGCTTCATTTGGGGGCTCTCCCTTTTCACTGTTTAGTGGGGGAATCTCTGCTCCTAATTTTACAACTCCAATTTTGTCTGGAGTTGGCCAAACAACTTGCCACACACCACAGCTGAGTAATCCTTTGGCAATCGGGTGGAACCCGTTCAAAATACTGACACTACATCACAACTGGTGGCTGGGGGCATCCCTGATCTCTCTTTTGGGAGCCCTGGCACTACTACATTTCGATCCAAAATCCGACGGTTACTTCCGACGGCACGTGGATTTTTTCTTTTAAACCTACCAAAAATCAGAAAGTTAATTTTTTTTTTAAAATTTTGGTCAGAAGCATCGCTTAAGCGACAGCTAGCCTAGCAAGCGTCGCTTAAGCGACGGCGCATACATGGACATGTGTTTTCAAGGGATTTTCGTCGGTCATAATTCTATGTGCAAATTAATATTTGGTAACCTATGATGTCATTCACATTAAGAAATTGAATATAATATGCTTCCTGGCTTCGTTTTGGCTACCCTTGGAAGAGAAATTTCTCTGCAATACTCTGCCTGAATCTTAAATCATTTTTCACAAGTTCTAGCTCTGGCGCCTCCTCGGACAAGTCCGTGAGCTCAGAGTTTAGGATTTACAGTGCATTATTGCACACATTATCTACATACATGGAATCTGAATGGTAGCAAAAGTAGGCATGATTGGAATGGATGTGGATGTGTATGACTAATCCGAAACCCACTTCAGATATTGAGGGCTAAATTCGTTGCGTACACAAGGGATCCATTGAGGGTCCAGCAGAATCTATGCAGTCCGAAGGTTGCTTTTTTGTAACATAAACTGCAAGAGAGTTATTTGGGAGCAAACAGAGATGATAACTCGTTCAAACCTCGCAGAAC
>LPNX011071693.1:213538-243169 GCA_001517045.1 Pseudotsuga menziesii
CAGTGGTAGTAATTACCATTTATGGTCTTGATTAAACAATAGTGTTGGTTAAATATGGTGGCAGTCATTTTAGGTTTGTGGCGACGCAGAGACTATTGGAAGTTGGAACAACTGGGGATTATTGCAATTTGCAGTCACAAATCATGGTTTGCAAATGTGAAAATTCCAGGTTCAAGAAGTCAAAGAATCCCATAATTACTTCGAAAATTTGCTACTTCCCACTAGGAAGACAAATAGATAAATTAAACAAGCTGATCTTATCACAAACATTTTTAAAAAGAATAAAAGAACTGTGTAAAGCCACTTCACATCTTATCTCTTCCTGTGCAAAGATGTTCCAATTTACATTACAACTGTCACATTAACTATTCCTAAATTCTATCAACATGGTTCAAAGCAATGTTACACACCAAAATCCAAGTTAGTTATGGTAACAATTATGCTTACTTAGGCTCATTTTCCAGTAAGAAGTATCGCTGTGACTAAATATACCACATTCAACAGCACAGAGTTATGTCTGAGCCCTCAGCCCCACCAGCGCAAATTCAAAATAAAATGATAGCATTTTTCTGATTTCATTATAATAAATTATTTCAGTATTACGTCGAAAACCATTTTTGTCAGATAAATTTTAAAGATAGAAGACTCTACCTGTACCGGCAAAGATCTGCTCAAATTCGTTGCCATTAAAGCATTCTCTAGTTCTTCCAATACACCTAATGTTTTCTAGGTGACTCCTTCAACAACAAAAGAAAAATATTGTGGCCCATGGGCCATAAAGCACAATAAAGGATGAAGGAATTTACAGGAATTTAAGGTGCTGGGTGAAATCAAACATAAGAAAGGGAATCTGCAACTTAGAATTGTTGAGGAATATATGGCTACTCTGCAACTAATTTTGGTTTTCAACATAAGAAATTCACACTAACATGTGTGTATATACCTATATTTTCTCAATGCATGCCTCTGGATATTTGAAGTGTGGACAAATTATTTTGATCCATTCAATAAAGGAAATCTAACACAATCTGTCATAACTAGACATGATTACCTCGTACACATCCTGTTCTTCAGTTTTAACTTTTGGAGATGTCCATAGCTGGGAGGCCAATAATAGAGTTATTAGCTCTCCATTTGAGCAATTACATGTGAATGCAGAGTTGCAGGATGAAGTAAATAATAATACAGAGGCTGTGGTTAGCATCATCAGGAGAATTTCGAACACCACAACCAATTTTCCATTACAACGCACTTAGGATCAAGATTAGAAGAATCCTCATTCCACAGTATTGCACTTTCAACCATTATAGACATGCATGAATATAATTGGAAAACCACACAGTTGGAGATTCAATCCATTCTTAGAAACAGAGACTACGGCATAGTACAGGAGTGAAATGCAACTACATGATAAAACAAAGCATACAATTCTTGATTTCTGTGAAACAAATTCAGAGTTTAAATCCATGTCCTGCTACCACAGTAACTATTAAGCCTTTTCACAACTCGGCATACCAAATTCTAGTCATAACATATTGTTGCATCATTCAGAATAACAAAGTGACAGGCATACATGTCAAATTTCAAATTTTATTTAAAAAAAAAAAAATTCAACAAGCGTCGCTTAAGCGACGGTTTCAGGTGTTGCTTTTCCGACGCTTGTTCTAGCCATCCGTCGCTTATCCGACGGTGATATCTGTCTCTTTTCTGACGCTTGTTCTAGCCATCCGTCGCTTATCCGACGGTGATATCTGTCTCTTTTTCGACGCTTCTTTTAATATCCGTCGCTTATTCGACGGTACATCTGTCACTTAACCGACGGCATGAAGGTTATTTGCTTAAAAAACTTTCACTACCGTCGAAAATATTCCGTCGCTTTAAATTTATCCAATGGTTACTTAAGTGTTGCTTAACCGACGGTTACTTAGGTGTCGGCAAACCGACGACAAGTTTTCGACGCTTAAAAAAAAAATCAAAGTGTCGTACATACTACAGGGAAGTGTCGAAAATCCGACATGACGGCCGTTGGATTTTTGGTCAAAATGTAGTAGTGTGGGGAAGGTACTTTCTCACCCCAAACTCCTCAATACCAAACTCCAACTGGGCCAAAACTTCCTTTCCTAGTGACTTTAAACTTGTCAGATTTGTCAAAACTGATGAACGATACCGTGCACCATAATGTGGCATGGTCACCTCTCCCCATCAAATTACCTTCAAACATTCCAAAGTTTGAAGGGAAAACGGATTAGGACCCAGGTGTTCATATCACTGCATTTCATTTATGGTGCTTTTCCAACTCACTAAACGATGACTCCATTTGGTTAAGGTTGTTTCAAAGAACATTGACTAATGTAGTGGCTAAGTGGTACATTGAGCTCCCGTTGGTCGCATATGATAGTTTTCTTAACTTAGCAACCATGTTTTTGAATCATTTTCAACTTCTTGTCCGATATGATGCCGGCACATACCTTTTGTCTACATTTCGAAAAAACAATTCCATTCATATATATGACCATATTCAGGAGTAGAGAAGGAGAAAGAGGCTTATCAAAGCCAACATTCCTCCCGAGTTCTTATTGGAATGGTTCTTGAAGTCTTTATTGCCTTATATTTCAAATGACGTATCCACATCGGGAGTTACCACGGAGGAAGAAGCCATTCTTAGGGCCCAGCCACTAGATCTGATCTATGCTAAATATGGGATTCTTTACAAAATCATCCCTGTGGCATCGAGGTCTACTAACGACTTTGAGAAACCCAATCCTGGACCCCATGACGATGGTGTTGTTGGTCCAATCAATACACACAATGTAGAATCACTAGCTAAGCAACTCCACGAGTTGTTAGTGAAGCAGTTTGCAGTGGAGGCATCTAAGGCTGCCACTCCCTCACCTCAAAATGTTAATGTCTATTCAACACAGTCTTCCCAAAAGGGCAATCAGTAGCTCGGTGGGAAAAAAAACAAAGGAAAGAAGGGTGATGGGAAACAAAAGAAACAAAAACCCACAAATAACACTGAGGGGGGTGAAAAAGAGAAGAAGAAGGTTAAATTTCCTTGCAAGTTGTGCCAAGTAGACCATCTTACCTATCAATGTCCCTTGATAGATCAAGCACAGAAGCTGCTTAAACAAAAACAACCCATTGTTTTGAAGGATCCATTTCCCTAAGGACAGAACATAACTTTTGCTTCAAAAGATGTCGGGGGCACACAAGGTGCTCCTTCTATTGACCAATCTTACATTAATATGGTCTGATCTAGCACTTTCTTACAAACCAGAAACAAGAATTATGAATTAGAGGCTCAACAAAAAGATAAGTCTACTGCCAAAACTTCAACCCCTCTTACAATTGAAAAAATGGCTTAACCAATGCCTAAGATACATAAATGTGTCTTGAAGAAGACATTTCATAACCCTAATGCAAGGGCTGCTTCTAACTACTCTGTGGTAGAATACCTAGCCCAAACACCTTGTGCAATGTCAGCTCTAGAAGTGCTACATAGTTGTCCTTCACAGAGGGACGAACTCTTAGCTACTATAGGCAGTATGGACTCAATGAGCTTTTTGGCTAAGTTTAACCTTTCTGAGGTTAAACCTCGCCTCCCATACCATGTAGCCTTTTTTGTCGATATCGTCCATGGCGAAAAAACCATTGGATGCACGGTGATTGATGAAGGTGCTTCTACATGTGTTATGTCAATTTCTTGCTAGAAAACTTTAGGATCCCTAGAGTTGGTTCCGTCAAACACCTTGTTAATTGATTTTGACGAAAGGTCTTTTCGTCCGCATGGTATCTTACTAGCTTTTGAAATAAAATTGGTAGAGAAAGTAGTTTCGGTTGAAATCAAGGTGGTTGATTCTCCATTGGATTACAATCTACTTCTGGGGAGAATTTGGACGTATGCAATGTGTGTTATTTCTTCGTCCATCTTCTGAGTCCTTGTGTTTCCTCATGAAGGAAAATTGGTCACAGTTGATCAACTGACTTATACTCGGAAGGACCATTTATAGACCATTGAGTCCACAGTACCATTGATTAATCAGTCGAGACCAACCAATGAAAGCTTGGGAGTTGGAAGGTATACATTGATGATGGGCAGGTTCAATATACCGACTCCTCTAAATTACTTAGGTTCAATAAGCGTTGGGAAGAATATCTCTTCAGTTGTGGGTAGAACTGACCCCTAGGTCCTACCTTCGCAAGAAGAACCTCAAGTGCCCCTATCAACAACAGAAGTAGCCTATCAAGCTATATTTGATGTTCGTGTTGATTCCATCACGACTCCTCCAGTCTCAGAAGAGTCAGATGAAGCCTACTTGCCCGCCTGGGCAGAGAACTCGACATATTCCTATGATTGCTTGGATATGGTTTTTCCTTCTGACAAAGCCATTTTGGAAGCAATGATTGGACCATAAAATATTTGTTAAGACCTTCACCACAAGTCCTTATTCCTTCCAGAACTAAGCAAGATAGAGAGTTCAGAGTTCCATGTGAGACTTGCAGAAGGTGTTGATATGCCCATAAATCCTTTTCCAAAGGAGGGGGTATTTGTCGATGGGAACATGGAAAACATCTCCACCACAATTCTGATTAACATCTCTGCGAAACCTGATATTGTGGAAAACGTACATGTCGGTGCAAACTGTTCTCCGAAAGAGATTGCCATTTACACTTCCTTATTCAAGGAATTCTGTGACATCTTTTCTTGGTCATATGAGGAGATGCCAAGCATTGATCCATCGATTATTGAACATGAGATCCGAACCTACCCCAATGTAAAACCTGTTCGTCAGAAGCTCGAGCCTGTAAATCCACGAAAAGCGGTATCCGCTAAAGATGAGGTGGAAAACTTGATAAAAGAAAGGTTTATCTACCCAATCTCCCTAACAGAATGGGTATCCAACTCCATTCTGGTAAACAAAAAACAAGGGAACATACGTGTCTGCAATGAATTTCATGATTTAAATAAGGTGTGTCCCAAGGATAATTACCCCACACCATTCATTGACCAAATCCTTGATGGATGTGCGAGTAGTGAGGTATTTTTCGTTCGTGGACAGTTTTTCGGGCTACAATCAGATTCATATTAAACCGGAATACCAACACAAAACAACCTTTATTTGTCCTTGGGGGACTTTCACGTATAAGAAGATTCCCTTTGGCTTGAAAAACGTCAGAGCTACCTTTCAGCGGGCAATAAATCTTTCCTTCCACGGCATTAAGCATATTGTCGAGCCTTACTTAGATGATTTGCCTGCCCATTCTCATAAGAGGAAGGACCATCTAGATCATCTTCGTTTGATTTTTAAATGATGCAGACATTATAAGATACGCTTAAATCCCCATAAGTGTGTTTTCTGTGTTGAGTTGGGGCTGTTACTTGGCTTCATTGTTTCGAATAAAGGTATACAAGTGGATCCGTTAAAAGTTGAGGCCATTGTAAATCTACTTCCTCTTCGATCTATTAGGAAACTGCAGAGTCTGCAGAGAAAATCCAATTTTCTACGACAATTTATAGTAAATTATGCCAAGATCACAAAGTGTTTCATGCGCTTGCTTAAGCAAGAAACTCCTATCTTGTGGGATGTAACCGCAAAACACACGTTCGAGGCATTAAAAAAGCTACTACTATCAGCTCCTCTCTTGCGTCCACCAAACTACACTAAAGATTTTATATTGTATCTGGTCGCATCCAAGTCGACGATAAGAGTGGTACTGGATCAGGAAGACGACAAGCTCCAAGAGCATGTTGTCTACTATCTTAGTCGCACTTCAGCAGGTCCTGAACCAAGATACTCACACGTCGAGAAACTAGCTTTGGCAATAGTTTACATCATCTAGAGGTTAAGACTGTACATGTTGCTGAGGACAACCACAGTGGTTGCGGATGTAAGTCCTTTCCAGAATGTTTTATCCTGATGAATAATCGGGGGGGGGGATTTACATCTTCTTAATTTCGACCTTTGATCCCTTGTATGGAGATATATTAGTATATCTCTAGACTCTCACGTGTCCTACGACCTTCTCACGGGATGATCGGCGTAAGCTACGAGTGAATGCCAAAAACTACCTTATCATCGACGATACCTTGTATCAATGAGGGGTGGATTCTAACTTGCATCGATGCCTCACCCATGAGGAGGCGGAGCATGTCCTAAATGATTCCAATAGCGGAGCGTGTGGGGGTCATTTATCTGGGTTAGGAAGGACCCAAAATATTCTATGTGTCGGTTATTTCTGGCCCACTATCTTTAAAGATTATGTGGAAGCAGTAAGGTGTTGTCATCCTTGTCAGCTCTACACTAGGAAAATGCGGTCACACCCTACTCCTTTATTTCCCATCATTGCGGTAAGGCCCTTAACTAAATGGGGGGTTGATTTCATGACGTGCAACCCAGTGTCTACTGGGGGCTAGAAGTATGTCATTTTCGTTGTAGACTACTTTACGAAGTGAGCAGAGGCAATGCCTACCTTTAAGGCAGATGAAAAAATGATGATGTACTTCATCTTCAACCAAATTATTGCAAGATTCGGTATCCCGAAGCAGATTGTCACTGAACATGGTAGTCACTTCCATAATAACATGATGACCAAATTGACCACATGCTAGGGTTTAGGAAAAACCATTCGTCTTCCTTCTACCCGCAATTCAATGGCCAAGCCGAGGTAGTCAATAAGACCTTGAAAACCATTCTTAAGCACACAATAAATGCGACTAGGTCAAATTGGCACATCATGTTGTATCCATCAGTTTGGGCTTACAAAACGATTGTCAAGACTGCCACAGGTTTCTCGCCTTTCTAGCTTATCCATGGGGTGGAAGCAGTCACACTAGTTGAGTGCGAGATACCATCTTTGAAAATTGTTATTCATGTGCTTCTTGACACTACCAATCTTGAAGAACGTTTGCTTCATTTAGAGAATCTAGATGAACAACGCATATATGCGCTCACTGCAAATGAGGCACATAAGAACTGGGTAAAAAATCAGTATGATCAAGCTGTAAACCCTAGGGTTTTCTCCGAGGGAGAACTTGTCTTGCTTTGGGATCAGGACAAGGAACCCCGAGGGCAAGCAAATTTAAGTCCATGTGGTTAGGCCCATTTGTCGTGTCAAAAGTCCTAAAGAAGGGAGCTTATGAGTTAACTGATTACGATGGTTACAAGTTGTCGAAGCCCAGGAATGGGCTCTACCTAAAGAAGTATTATGCTTAGGCACGATGCTTTTTCTTGTATTATTATTGTATATTTATGTACAATAGGTCGTTACTGGTTAGTGTTTCTTACGTAGTCTGTTTTTGTTTCAGATGTCATCGGAGTGGTTCATACGGTTTGCTGATTGCACCAACCGTCACACTTGCAATTTGGATTCAGCCTCTTTGGTCATTTATGCACCCTCAAGACAACTAGTTGCCTCAGGTAGCGCCTGCCTAGGTCTTGCAACTAATAATATGGCGGATTACAGTGCGATCATTAAGCTGCTTTAGGATGCTATGTTGCGTGGTATTACCCACCTGGAAGTCATACTTGATTCCTAGTTAGTGGTCTCTTAGCTTAATGGAGATTATCAAGTGAGACACCCTACTTTATTACTTCATTTTTTAAGAGCTAGGTTACTTGAAATGAATTTTGAACATATTTCAAGGAATTAGAACACAATCACTAATGCATTTGCAAATTATATACTCGATTGACACTTAACACATACATTGTAAAATTAAAATACACTGACACATTTGGAACACATGTATAAAACCAGGTATATATATATATATGTTCATATACATCGAGTTTGATCCAAAGATCCTGTCATAAGTACATCAAAATACAAAAATATGATCGAAATCCATAATATGCCTAGATCTAGGGGTGTTCCTCAGCCTCCTGTCATAAGTACATCAAAATACAAAAATATGATCAAAATCCATAATATGCCTAGATCTAGGGGTGCTCCTCGGCCTCCTGTCATAACTACATCAAAATACAAAAATATGATTGAAATCCATAATATGCCTAGATCTAGGGGTGCTCCTCGGCATCCTATCATAACTACATCAAAATACAAAAATATGATTGAAATCCATAATATGCCTAGATCTAGGGGTGCTCCTCAGCCGTGGCTGCCTTTAGAGCCTCCCGGTAACATAATACATCCCAGGTTACTCTTCGAAGAAGGCATAACCAGGATGGAGGAACTCCAACAACATGCTCATGCATCGCCATATGGATCCTCTCCATCCTGAGAGTGGGGACATCGTGGGAAAGCTTGACCAACTTCCCCTCCACTACATCAAGCATAACTTCATCACCTCTAATATCCACCGATCGAATGAAGGTCCTAGGGTGTTCGTCAGGCCGAACTGCTCCTATATCTGCATATCAACAAAAGGTATATCAAACTCAACTACATATGTATATATAAATTCCAACTGTATATAAACTCAAGGATTGGTCCTTCATGTTGCGTGTACTGCACATGAAGTGACACAACAAAGAAGATTCCAGCTGTTTAGTATGCCAAAAAAGCACATCAAAGCTTAGTTTTAACAGACTTTTTGAATTAACAATATTTGAATAACTACTATAATAATTCAGGTCCAATTTCCATTTTTATCGATATAACTTTATATTAAAAATTTATAATTATAATTTATAAATTAAATAAAAAATTATATAATCAAATTGTTTAAGAATAAGTCTATTTTTATTATATAAATAGTTATGTTTAAACATGATGATACTAACTAGTCAAAACCAAAAATAAATAGTTATGTTTAAACATGATGATACTAACGAGTCAAAACCAAGAGACTCAAAAGAAACTTAGAACTATTTTTAAAAAGAAACTTGGAACTATTTTTTTAAAATTGTTATAATCTAGATATTTTATGAATGTGTTCTCAAAATTGTTATATACTTTACATATTTTTGTGAATCATTCTTGTATAAATAATTTTACAAAATTAAAGAAATATAAAATTATATGATTGATGTTAAACTATAAAGATATGTAATAAAGAAATAATAAAAATATGTACAATTTTAAAAACATTTATATGCTAGAAACAACTACAACAATTCAAAATCCAATCATATTTTAAAAAAATATAACCAAATCAAAATCATTTAAAAAAATATTATTATCATCTTATGACAATCTCCAATGTCAACAGAGTATTATTAACAGCGGCAACATAATGATGGCAAATCTTTGCCTAGAATTCCATAGCCTAAGGCCCCAAAAAACGACAAGTCACTGCAATGCAAGGTGTTGTTGAGACTAGGCATGCTGCAAAATAAACCCTAAAAGCATGATGAGGAACAACAAGAAACCCTTGATCATAATCTCTATAATGCCATTTGTGTTTTTCTTTGATCAAAACCTCTATAATGCCATTTGTGTTTTTCTTTCATCAAAACCTCTATAATACCATTTATGTTTTTTTTCTTAACATCTATGCACCTTGAAAGACCTTAGAGGCAAGAGAGCCTAGGGAAAGCATGAGTTTTTGGAATCATATTGTAGTGGATGACAAGCTAATGCTTTACTATTAATAGAGCATCAAATAATTATTAAGGTCATTAGATGTTAGATTAACTTAAGTGTAATAATTATTAAGATCATTAGATATTAGATTAACTTAAGTGTAACAAGTGTACACCGGAGATTGCCATATCTTGTTATCCTAGAATATATCTTAATTAAAATTTAAATAAACTTCAGTTAAGAGTTAAATATATCTTGATTAAAATTTAAATATACAGTTTTTATTTTTTTATTTTTTATTTTTTCATATCCATTTTTTTTATTAAATAGTATTTGTTTTATATTTATATTAATTAGTTTATTATTTATGTTATATTATAAATGAATAGCTATAATGATCTGGTAATTAGTTTAATGTTTAGTTTTTTAATAGCCAGTCATTTACACAAAACTGAGTGGCTGGCTGCACCTATGGGTGTGCTAGTCTACTTTCATTGCCTTTGACATTGTGTTAATATAAAATATAAGTGTTTATATTTTAAAATTTGGGGTGGACTAACAAGTATGTTTTTCCTAAATTGTACAATGTTAGCCAACATTTGGTAGAAGGCAACCCATTTAACCAAAGCTTGTGGTTTATCTATGTTTAAAAACCACAAGTTAAATGGCTATACAAATATTATAAAAATAAATAAATTTATATTTTTTAAAAGTTTAAATAACAATTTCAAAAATATATACAAATAATAAAAACATATCATAAATAAATAAAAATAATTAATTAATAAGTAAAATTTGATTTAATAAAATCTTAAATTTTTAATTTTTTTTTTTAAAAATCCCAATCTATCTCCCAATAAGGCATGTAAAACCACCATTTATGTAATTCTATATTGTCTCATAAATATCCATGATCACGAGAGCCCTAAAAGAGGGTTTCTCCATTGGTGAAATATTTTTCTCATTTATTTTCCTTAACCTAAGTCTTCAATCTTCTCCAACTCATTTGTTGCAAATCCTCTTTTTTTACATCTAGTTTATTATGCAAGTAGTACGGGATATGGTTAGGACAAGGATGATGGGCGAGATGATTTCTTTGAATTTATAAGCTCTGGCATTCTCATTGGTGGGGATGCTGGTTCAATATCAAGGAATTATAGGTGACCCAATTGTTGTAAATTCCAATATCATAAAGTTGTATTTCATAATTCAAAATAAGGAATTATAGGTGACCCAATTGTTGTAAATTCCAACATCATAAAGTTGTATTTCATAATTCAAAATCCAAATTTATGCATTTTTTTACTTGAAGATCATTTTATACAATGACTTTTTACTTTCACCTCTACATAAATATATGCATATGTGGCTATGGCTAAATCCACCTTAGCTCTCTCACCATACAAGTTAATATACATTTCTTTTTACTTGAAGATCATTTTATACAATATGACTTTTTACTTTCACCTCTACATAAATATGAGCATATGTGGCTATGGCTAAATCCACTTTAGCTCTCTCACCATACAGGTATATGTGGTTATGGCTAAATCCACCTTCGCTCTCTCACCATACAAGTTAATATATCTAGCGAATACATATCCTCCAAAGTGATCAACTCCAAGGAAGTAAAGGCAAATAGAGCAAATAAACCCATACAATCATCCTGGTCCAAAACAAGATTTTATGGTCCAATTCTGAAAACCATGGTGTTAAAAACAATCTATCTGCCCAAAAACCAATGTCTTTTTATTATTATGTGATGATATACATCATGTTTGTTATAAAACATCACAATAAAAAATCTTTTAAAACAAAAAGTTATCTCATGCTCAGTTGTCCAATTTGTATGAATCAACTTGTGCAACTGTATAGAAGAATCTTTGAACAGGAATTTGGGTGATGAGTGATGAGGGAGTCTTCTTACCCACAACCTCCATGGCAATTGAACCAAATATTACAATTTACATTCAGACTACAAAATTTGATCCACTCCCTTTTTTCCCCTCCAAATTTAGTCTCCAAGATGTCACAGGAATTTCCACCTTCACATGAAGATCATGCTTGAGCGAACAGAGGGAATAAAAAATGTTTAACGTTTCCAATTTGGATTTTGTAACGTTTAAGGGGAGGCACAATCCAATGTAACGTTTCTAATTAGGATTTTATAGCGTTTTCAATCAGGATTTTGAGCTCAATTTCTTCAGGTTTTTTAGGATTTAAAGGCCTTAATTTCTTCATATGAGGTAAAGGTTTTAAAATTTATTCTGAAGTATTATAAAATATATGTATTTTGTTGTTTGAATAAAAAGTTTGTTTGGATTTGAAAACAAATTAAATTCCATCTGAATATCCAGGACAAAACTGCCAACTACACTTTCATTTGAGTTATGTTCAAATATAAAAATTGTGCAAAACTGTCAACTTCACTCTCATTTGGACTATGTTCAAAAATAAAAATGATGTAAAGAAAACACTGACCAACATCCGCTTCATAGAGAGATGAAGCAAACTTACATTCAAGGTGCTAGGTTAAACACATTTCAAGAGAAATAATACAGAGAGTGTATCCATGATCATCACACTATCCATAATAAATATGAATGCATCCATAATCATCTATAATAAATATGAATGCATCCATAATCATCACAACATCTAAGTAAAATAATAAATATAAATATAAGTAGAGTACAGAAAACACTACCCAACATCCTCTTCATAGAATGATGAAGCAAACTCCCATTCAAGGTACTAGAAATAATGCATCCATGATCATCACAAAATCCAAATAAGAATGCATCCATGACCATCACAAAATCAAAATAAGATCTAAGTAAATGGGTTAGGTTCCTGTCATATTTGCACTTGAAAACCAAAACATAAACAAGATTACAGCCCAAAGTCAAAATCAGGCATGTTCGAAATGCAGTCGTCATATTCTTCTAGCACAGGCCAACAGGTATGACCTATTTTTCAAATGGGCTGACAGTGTAAGAACACCAAAATCCAATCAGAATGATGAATCTATGTACAAGGTGAATAAGAAGAAATTCGTAGTTGGTAATGGAACCAAAACCCAAACACTACAACAATGCAATGAGGAAACAACTTCAAAATATATATACAACAAAGGGGAACAATTTGAACATAAATACAGACAGGATAAACCTGAAAGGAAAATACAGACATTTCACTTTTCACTTGTGAGCTCAGTGACAAATTTAATCACAACACATCGATCCTCTCACACAGAAGAGTTAAAGTTGTTAATAAAGTTATACTTTATCCGCATCCATATGGTTATAAATATAGACATTTGAACATATAGTTATAAATACAGACAACTTCAATATATAAACAACAAAGAGGGAACAATTTGAACATAAATACAGATTGGATAAACCAGATAGGAAAATACATACATTTCATTTGTGAGATCAGTGACCTTTTTTGCAAGTTATTTGATCATCACATATACAATGGTGAATCTCAAATATCATCATCATAACTACAACGTAAATCCAAAATACTAACCACATATTATATTGTAAATAGGAAATTTAATCACAAACACATCAATCCTCTCACATAGAAGAGTTTAAGTTGTTAATATAAGTTATAATTAATCTATGGTTATAAATCCAAAATACCAACCACATATTTGATTGGAAATAGGAAATTCAATCACAACACATCAATCTTCTCACATAAAAAGTTTTAAGTAGTTAATATAAGTTATTCTTAATCCATGTCCATGAAGGTTAGAGCAGATGGTAACGAGTAATAAGTTGAGAAGTTGTAAATGAAAGATCATGCCTTCAAATCTCCATGAGTACTCTCACTGCTTGAAAAACAAAAAGCAACTTTTCTTTGTTACTATTTTTACTTTTCTTTGCTACTATTTTTTCTGGCAAGAGTCAATCAACCTTCCTCTGCATCCATGGATGATAGAACCTCTTATTAGTGACAAGGTAAGAAACAAGATCCTCAAAGAATATGCAACTTATAGTCTTAGCAAGCTTGCAACTACGACGGCAACACAAAAACCTATACTAATCACTCATTCAAACATACAAACGAAACCACAAAACACCCTTGCATATAATACAGACAAGGATATTACTAATACTGTACATTAATTTCTGGTAAAACAGACAACGATATTACTGATACTGTACATACCACTGAAATTATTAAAAGAGTGGCACCACTAAAATTAATAATACTATAAATCCCTTGCAATTAATACAGACAAGGGCATTACGAATACTTTACATCCCTTGGTGGACGGTATGCATAACGGCAAAGGTTATACACCTAGGTAGAGTGCACTCTGCCTGAGGCATTTCAAAAACAGTGCCCAAGTTAAAATGCTTTGGACAGAGTGCAAGCACTGCCTGGCATATAATATTTGCCATGTATGCTTTGGACTGAGTGCAAGCACCGCCTAGCATATAATATTTGCCATGTATTATCATAGCAACCCCACATCCCAACAAGTACACATTGTCAAATGCAGTATCAAAATCCATACATTCAATTTTGTTTCAAATACTTGTACAGTCGAATGCAGCATCAATATCTATACATTCAATTTTGTTCCAAATACTTTTGTACCAAGAACAAGCACTGCCTGGCATATAATATTTGTCATGTATTATCATAGCAACCCCACATCCCAACAAGTACACATTGTCAAATGCAGCATCAAAATCCATATATTCAATTTTGTTTCAAATACTTGCACAATCGAATGCAGCATCAAAATCTATACATTCAATTTTGTTTCAAATGCAGCATCAAAATCCATACATCCAACTTTGTTTCAAATACTTGCACAATCGAATGCAGCATCAAAATCTATACATTCAATTTTGTTTCAAATACTTGCACCTATTTTGTTTCAAATACTTGCACACAGTCGAATGTAGCATCAGTATCCATACATTCAATTTTGTTCCAAATACTTCTGTACAAATGACAGCTGGGAATTGAATGTTAATAAACCAAAATAAAAACAAAGCATTTAATCCAGAGCTTTGAAGCAGCAACAAGTTTGTGCTAAGTTTTTTTATTCTTTTTATTTTTTCAGGTGTCAAAAAATCGTGGGTTATGCTCATTAGCATAAATCCATCTTAAACCTAGATCTATCAAGCACAGAGAGGGATCCAATTTTTTGAGGTGTAATTTCTATCTTAAATTTGTACACATTAAAAAAAATTACACATTTTGACACCTCCCCATACTTGATATTTCTAGATCTAAAATAAAATCAAAATAAAATCAATATAGATTTTTTTCTTGTATAAACCAACATCACTTAGAATTTTTTTTTTTTTAACGAGAACAACATGTTACATGAAGTTGCACAACATTACTCAATACTACATCTCCCTGAAGCCATAGGAAGGAGATGAGCCCCCAAAGATAAGAGAAGCTANTAACGAGAACAACATGTTACATGAAGTTGCACAACATTACTCAATACTACATCTCCCTGAAGCCATAGGAAGGAGATGAGCCCCCAAAGATAAGAGAAGCTATGATTACACATAACAACCAAACAGGTCTCCATTGATAATAATACCAAAAATCTTAACCATTCATTAAACAAGCTACCAAAAATCTTAACCATTCTTTAAACAAGCTTGTAGATATGAAGCTTAGTTTCAAGACATTGCTTGAATGGACAGACAACTTGTCATTGTTAGATTACTTACAATGGACAGGCTGGTTGTTTACCAAAAATCTTAACCATTCTTTAAACAAGCTTGTAGATATGAAGCTTACTTTCAAGACATTGCTTGAATGGACAGACAACTTGTCATTGTTAGATTACTTACAATTGACAGGCTGGAGCTTCCATTTCTGGTTGCTCTGCTTATTCCACTCAAAGAGGATAACTTTATTGCCAACACGTATTCCTCCATCAACGCCATCTGCACCTTCCGCATCCATGTTCAAATGGATGTTGTTCACAGGCCTCATGACTTGATACCCATTTCCAACATCTTCACTTAAGGTCCATAGAAAAGACTCCTCTACCTTGTCATGATATTTATCTGCCAAATATATCTGTTCAATACCATTCAACAATAACTCAGGATTAGGGGATCGCCGTTGTACTAACAGATTGGACAGTTTCAATACAACCCTTTAAGTCTAAAACCTTAACTCTGGCAGTCCAAAACCCTAGGTTATGCTTGATAGTACTAAAAATGAGACTTTTTCACATATCCAGGACAGGCTATACTGAAGGATTTACCTGCTCCCGTTGCCTATTACCGTGTTTTAGTCCATGCCTGGTGGCTTTATTCACCAAAGCAAACGCTGGGATGCCAGCTTGATCCTTGACTCTAAGACCCCATGAATCTACTTTGATCCATTGCTGCAACGGTATCCATCACAAATGGTTAAGGATAGCGATCAATCATCAATCATTTAGACCAACAAATGTCTTTGAGCGAGTCTCAAACAAAGTAGCTCTATTGATGATCATTACCTGATGGGGATCATGTGGATTCTCCGGCACAAGCACTGCAACATTACCCCGGGCAGCCAAGAAAAACTCTGGACTGGCTTCACAATGGATCCTAACCGTATGTCCTTCTGGCTCAACAATAGCTTGTGGGAAGAATGAACTCAGCTCACCCCGAGGTGGATAGGTTGTATGTGATGCACCCACTATCCAAATGACGAACAATATTAATATCAGCACAAAGCTAGGTTAAAAACACCACATCCATCCTATAAACACCACATATAATTTCAGACTTCAGTCTAATATCTTTGGTTTCCAAACTTCATCTTCAAAGCATGATCAAGGCCAATCACACAAAAAAATCTTAAACTGTTAACAACATAAACCCCAGCGCCAACCAGTTCATATTCTAATGAAAACACATGAGAATTAGATTACTCGCTAAAATGCAAATCCAGGCCCATGCAAAATTTAGTTTCAGTCTAATATCTTTGGTTTGCAGACTTCAACTTCAAAGCATGATTATCTGAAGCCCAATCATGCAAAAACATCTTAAACTGCAAACAACATAAATCCCAGTTCCAGACCCATGTAAGAAAGCATATAGTTCCCCACCACAAGAGAGTGTTTAAGAACTCTATTAGAGCTCCATTCTCGTTGTGATCTTTCTCACTGGCAAGACCTAGCACTGGGAAAATAACTGCCTCCGAAACCTGGATCAAGACAAAGAAAATCCACTCTTTGCAGTGCAAACCCATGGGATATGTTTCTTAAAACCCTTCAATATATAAACAAACATAACAGACATCCTTACATATATACATCTAGCTAGACAGCACTCTGTATAAAGTTATAAACCTCCCTTCCCAACATTTCCTTTGACTTCAGTTTCAGCAAGCGTATATTTTATCACTGCATAAAGATTTCGTACACTATATAAACAAACATCACAGACATCCATACATATATACTAGGTACACAGCACCCTGTATAAAACTCCCTTCCCAACATTTCCTTGTACTTCAATTTCAGCAAACCTGTCTTCTATCACTGCAGATTTCATACACAATATACCTCCCTCCTTACAATCCCCCAAATCAGACTAAATAATATACCTATATTTTCGGTGGCGCGTTAGCATGAATGATATAACTTACAATTTGAACTGATCTTCCATTTCTGAGTGTCCTTCTGGTCCCACTCACTCAGAACAATCTCCGCTCCTTCATTAGTGGAACTAGCGTCCAGACTAAGATGAGTTTTGTTGACAGGCCGGATAGACTTGTACCCCTTACCCACATCGGCACTTTGGGTAAAAAGCACAGCCTTAAGATGGTAAGGACCTAGGAACACCTGAACATCAAAAGCATATACTTAAAAAAAAACCAATTCTTCATCCAAACATCACAGATTCATCAAAGGACGAGGATGGGACAAGTGTACTGTTTAGATTGATTATATGGTAGCCATTCAAAATACAAAATAAAAAATTATAAAAAATAACTGGTGGTAGTAGATGCAGATGCAGAAATAAATGTTGTTAGCTGATGAATAAATAACTAACATCTTATGGCAGATAATAGAAGAAGAATATGGCAGACAATAAAAGAAGAATGTGAGAGATAAATTAAGAATATAAAAAATAACTTATATAATAATTGATGTATAGTTTAGTGGTACTAAACCACTAAACTTTGGGTTTATCTAAGTTCACCAACCAAAAATTAAATGGTTGTGCTAATATCTATGTCCTAAAACATTCCATAGATAAACTCATAATCTCTATGTCCTTAATAATTGATGAATAATTTAGTCGAACTAAGGTCTATGTAAGTTAACCAACCAAAAATTAAATGGTTGTGCTAATATCTGTCATAAAACATTTCATACATAAATTCATAATCTCTATGTCTTAAAACATTCCATACATAAACTCATGATAGTAACTGCCATGACAACACTAACCATATCCTCCTCTGCACTTCCATGCCTGAGTGCCTGGCCTGTAGCTTTGTGGATAAGGGCAAAAGCTGGAAAACCTTCATTGTCCTTGACTGTATTACCCCATGAAGTATCCTTGGTCCATTGCTGCAGATCACAAACATATAATCAATCAATCATTTCATACACACAGCAAACACTAATCTCGCTCACAGACCTTATTAGGGTATGGTTCATTTACAAAGACACATAGAGCATAAATAAATATCTGCCATCAACCAAATTTGAGTATCGTTTACAGAAAGAAAGAGAGAGATCTTTACCAACCTGCGTTGGGTCTAATTCATTTCCTAGTGCCATGACAACACTGCCATTTCTGGCAGCCAAGAAGTAATCGGGATTGGCTTCACAGTATATCTTCACAGTCTCTCCATGAAGGGATGACGGATACTGACCACCATGAGGAGTCTGGTGAAGCTCAGGGTGGTGGTGGCCAAATACGGTATGCATTTTGTCTTACCTACATACAAACAATATTCATAGCCACCTCAAATCACAGAAATGATGAACTATCAGCCATGGAAATCCATGCAAACAATGCAACTTCATAAAACCAAACAGAACAACATTCTTCTGCTAATTGCATGCATGTAATAACGATTACAAGCATGTCATAGATTACCTGAGAAAATAAAAACAGGTAAAAAATAATGGCACCTGCAAGCAAAACAATAGAGCGATCACTAGCTAGCTGGCTTGTTGGAACAACTAGCAAAGCAGCTAACAATGTACATAAGATAGTAGAAATGAAGCCGTATTTATAGATAGCCTGGAGTGTACTTAGACTCTTTTATTTTAGTCATTAATTCTGGTTCATCTTCTTATGCAGATGTTGCGTTTCAATTTCGGCTTCTACGTTAGTTCAAATAGTTATTGAAACTACCGAGAAATTCCATTCCTCTGAAATTGCCACCAAGTCCCACCAATCTAACGTTACCCATTTGCTGACCAATTGAGGAAAACATCACCTCTGGTTCGGTTTTGCTGCCTGATTGCTGTCCTCTAACGAGAGTGGCTTGTTATTATATATATATATGCAATACTCACCATACCAGGATGAACCCGTCTTCTGCTCGTTGGCGTTGGCATGGTTTCCAAGGTATATTATCCACATGTAACTTGTAAGCTGTTAGGATACAGTCTCTACTCTTTTCCATAATTATACCTTTCAAAGTGCCATTTTCAAGGCACCTCTACTCTTTTCCATAATTATACCTTTCAAAGTGCCATTTTCAAGGCACCTCTCCCTTTAATGGCGATTAATATTTGGCTAATCAATGCAGCTGTAGCAGTCATGGTGCTACTAGCTACTTGAATTTCAAGCCGTTAATATCATGTTTACTGCAGCAGCATTAATTGGTCTGCAGTAGCTGCATTAATTGATTTGCAGTTGATTAAATAATTTTGGAGTAAGCTATTTGCTCGATCATTTGCACCAGGGCCTACTTGACGCTGTCGGGTGATAGCTTACTCCGTTACCTTTCGATGAGACCAAGAACAACCAATTTCAACACCTACTTTCACACCAACTGCTCTCTCAAATTCATCTATCCATAAATTTAGCCATGAAAATTCTTGTTTTTTAAATGCAAGTTTAAAATTGTAAGTTTTGATTGGAATTTTTATGAAAATTACAAATGTATGTTTAGAACGGTATAATTTTAGTCAACTCCATAAAAATAACTAGAAAGATCTAAAACTTGGAACGTTTTACCAACTTCCTTTGAACAATTAATCAACTCTTTTGTTTGTTTTATGGAACCCGATCCAGGTTTAAACCTTGGATTCTTTATCCTTCATGATCAAGGAGGTTAAAGTTTTAAACTAGCATAGACACGCAGAACATTGGTGTTATCAAATCCATAACAATTGAATTTCAAATTAAGTTTTTAGAACACAATTTCAGATTAGGTTTAGATTGGTTCAATCTGTAGATTCAATTTGATTTGGTAAATTAGTATTTTTCATTATTGCATTATACCCAGTGTAATAATAGTTTGTTATAGAATTGATCTGCAATGAAAATGCACGAAAATAAGCATAATATGTTGTTCTTGGTCTCATTGTCACTGAAAGATAAGGGAGTAATCTATCACCAGAAGAAATCAAGTGGGCCCCTGTGCAAATGGTCGGGTAGATAGCTTTCCAATAATTTTTACTTTCTTCAATGGCCAAAGTGGAGGTCCATGTAATGATTATCATGAACAATGGGTTTGGCCATCTTGAACATGATTCAATGAATATTGATACAAAACCAAAATATTTGATAAGATTTGAGGGAGAACAATATTTAACATGCAGCAGGTTATTTAGTGTTGTTAAACAGTGGTAGCAGTGTGGGCTATTGGATGGGCTAAGTAACCTGTTTGACATCCAATAGCCCACACTGCTACCACCAACAACATTAAATAACCTGCTGCATGTTAAATATTGTTCACCAAAGTTAAGCGCTAAGTGAAGATTCAAGGTGTTTCTGTGAAATCACCACAAACAAAAAGAAACGAAAATGGAAGAAGCCCGACTCACAGAGGGCGACATTAATACACACCCTTCTCATTTTCTTTCAATTCATGTTTGCATTTACGAATTCTTTGGGCGGTATTTTCATATTTCCATTTATAATCTATTTGGTTCGCCATCTCCTTCTGAGCCCGTATTTGTATTTACAATTTCTTTGCTCGGCCATTTCATTTCAGTTCAAACATTTCATTTCAGTTAAAACATATTGCAGTCTTACATATTCTACTTATAAGGTTGTCTTACTTATAAAATAAATTAACATCGTCTAGTTATTGCAGTCTTACGTAGTCTAGTTATAAGGTTGTTGACAATTTCTTTGCTCGGCAAGTTAATAAAATAACATAGTCTAGTTATAAGGTTGTCTTACTCATAGACACATAGCCAAATGAACGGTCACAAATGTATGAAAAACGCCATATATAAAGCACTTTAATATACTAAGAAACCAAGGTTCTTCTTAATTAATAAAATAGTTTTTTCTTTGTAAATAGGTAAAACCTTTTTTCTAAAGGAATTGAGCAATTCGCCATTTTTGCTCAAATCTGGTTGGAATGGTTAATTTACATTGTTATTTGTGTAGTTTTTGGCTAATTTCACCTTTTTTTTTATTAAATATTTCAAATTTTAAATATTTTTTTGCTTTATAAAAATTAATTAAAATAATTTATTTATTAATGAATAGGCTTCTAGAGTTATACCATGAGCCTAACAAACAAGCTTTGAACATCTTAGTTTTTGGTTTAAAGGAGAAGACAAATGACAAGTGTCTAATAGAAGCAAAGATATCATGTAAATTAATTTAGAATAAAGACACACTGATTTGGGTTAAAGTTAACTCTATTGACCATAAGTATAGTATTCTTAGCAAAACCTCAAATTTAAAAGGGTTGGGAATATTTATAAACCAGCGTAGATCTAAATCCTAGGCTCTATCAAGCGCCGAGAGGGATCAAATCTCTCGAGGTGCAAACCTCTTCTTAAGTATTGCACTCAAGGAGCTATCAGCTTTGGTGTGTCCTATATGTAGCCATTGATTTGATTCAAACTAAAATATCTCATTCAAGAATACCAACGTGAATTAAGAAAGGAGGTCCAAAAGGGATTTGATTCAAACTAAAAGATCTCATTCCGGAATACCAACGTGAATTAAGAAAGGAGGTCCAAAAGGGATTTGATTCAAACTAAAAGATCTCATTCGAGAATACCAACGTGAATTAAGAAAGGAGGTCCAAAAGTTTAAAAAAGATAGGCACGAAGGAAAATGGGCTCTAATTAGAAATAGAAAAGTTATTATTCTAGATAGAAACCAAAAGGATAACCATAAATAGCAAATAAACACACTTTGGATCCTCTCTTGGAACTGTCAGGGTTTTCCCTATAACAAAGGCCCCAAGCTAAGTTGGATCTCGAATGAAATTGATATTATTCTTATGGTTGAAACCTAGGAGCACAAAGAATCTAGAATCCCTAACATAGAGGGATTTGTTCTTTGGTTGACTTAGAACAAGAGATCCTCTCGTAGAGACATTGGAGGTATAGCTTGTTGCATTAAAAAACACATCTTTCCAAATCCTAGGCTCTATAAGAAAGACCCACACAACCAATATGTGGATAGAATTAGTTAACATTAATAATAAGAAAACCTATATTGCCATATGTTATTTTTCCCCTAGTAGCTCTAACTTTTATAAGAAAAACAACATAGATAAAAGTTGCCCTTTCATTAGTTTAGAAAATGATATTAACAATCTAAGAAACGATGGGAATATTCTCTTAATGGGGGACTTTAACGCTCATATTTCAAGTAACCAAGCTATTCTTCTAAGCAATTATTCCAACACTAACCCTCTTTGGTTGGATAAAGATCTTACTCTAGATAGTCAATACAAAAGAAGTTCTAGAAATCTAGGTGAAAACTTGTTTGGCTGTGAGTTAATCAAGATTTGCAGTGCTCAAGACCTTTTAATTTGTAATGGGCTAAAGAAATGGCCAAACTCTAGCTAGATGACTTACATTAACAGGCTCAAAAGAACTGGGGTAGATTATGTAATATCTAATACCTCTTTATATAACATGATGATAGATCTAGACATTTTTCTCGACCATGAACCTGACTCAGATCATAGACTTCTAGTTGTAACCCTCAATTTTTCCATGCACAGAGAGACTACAGAACACAACCCCACAGTTAAAAGCATTGATTTTAGATAGAGATAAGGATGATCTTTTCATAAACGATTTAAAAAATAACTTGTTTCCTCCTTCTAGTATGGACAATATAGAAGTCCTCTAACATAATTTTACTATGGCCTTCTCTTCATCCATTAACAAGTTCTTCATCATAATTTTGGGTAAAAAGAATAATAGGAAAACCAACCCCTGATATGATAATGATTGCAAGAATGCCAACAAAAAACCATCAAGGAAGGAACTGAAGAGTCTTTAAAATTTGACAAGATAAATAATTACAAAGCCCTAATCAAAAGAAAAAAGAGGCAGTATATAGATAAAAAGTAGGAGCACCTTTTACACCTCTCTAAGGTGCCTCCTAAGAAGTTTTGGAGACAAATTTTAGCTAGTAAAACTAAAGAGAATAATAAGATTGCTTTGAAAGATTGGTATTCCTATCTTTAAAGGCTCTATGAATCCCCGAGTTCTATCAATAACACTCAAAGCCTTCTTACATTGAAATAAGTTTTCTCATTATAAGACATTGACTTTGGGGTCAAGTGTATAACAAATGAGAAAGCTAAAGACATTGAAGGTTATCAAGTTGAAATCCTAAAAATTGAAGGAACTGTTGTCATTCCTTGCATCCACAAGCTCTTCAATCTAGCTATAACACAATGTTTCCTTATTCCTTGGACTTGGAGCCTCGTTGTCCCTACATTTAAAAGTGGAGGGCTAAAGGCCAAGAAGAAGGCATCACTTAACCACATATCACCTCATTACTCTTAGGATAATAGTAGAAGAGTGTTGTAATATTAAATCCAATCTCTTTTGTTGCTTCATGGACTTTAGGAAAGTTTTTGATACAAAGCCCAAAAATAACTTGTGGAATAGATTAGAAGAGCTAAAGGTTCCTTTAGAGTTGAGAGTTGTCACGATAAGGTTGTACAAGAAAGTTATTTCCAAATTTAGGAGTTATGAGGGGTGGTTGAAAGATATTAATTGGAATATTGGAGTCAAACAAGGATGCCCCTTCTCCCCTACCCTTTTTGGCATTTACATCAATAAGTTAGAAAGTTGTTTAGAAGAAGCAGGTTGCGCAAGAACGACCTTAGCTGGAATAGTTGTAATCCTCCTTCTCTATGCCAACTGTTGGCCTAATCTACATATGTAAACTAGGGCATGTAATTTTAATTGTCAATCTAGTATTTGTAAAACTTAGAAGCACATCCAAAATATATGGTTTTAGATCTAAACTTAGTTTTTAAGAAATAATTCCAAGATGGATTGAACACTTGTAATATTTAGAAATACTAAACTCCCTTACAAGAGGAAATTTCATTAGATTCTTTGACATTCATCAATTATTCTAAGTTTGAGATATTTAAGAAGTATAGAGAACTATATCATCTTGTTGTTGAAGACAAAATTGTACATTGAATTCTTTTACAAGAAATTCATTCACAATATATATGCTAATGCTACAACAACGAGATGTGAGTCTTATAAAATCACTAAACCAGTACATGCTAGAATTAAAACTTAATTTAAACAATACTGTAACAAGATGAATTTAATGACAAACTATAGGAAGTAAAGATTCAGTTTATACCAAAGAAAACGATGGAACAAGAAGAAATGCACAGGCTTGGCAAAGGGGGCCCTCCAATGCTTCAGTTGCACACTTGAACAAAATCAGATCTTATATACTTTGTTAACTATTGATAAATTACTCCAGCATCATGACATAACACTAGTCAAATAACAAATCAAAGTTCTACAAATTTTATTAAGTCTCAAAGTTAATTCCAAATTCTCAAGTTGTTAAACTATGCATGCTTTTGAAGTATTTATACAAAATGTTTACAACCATAAATGCTAAAAATTCGCTTGATCTGAGTATGAGATCCTATATTTCCTCTCAAAAGGTCAAATTCATCCTTCATATCCACAAAAATGGGCGGATTCCCATGAAAATTCAAAATGGCCAGATTTTATGCTAGAAAATAGGGTTTTTCCTGTACAAATGGCGTGGTTTGACCAATGTTGACCACACACCTGCGAAGCTAATTCCGTGAAGTTAATACATATTCATCCATCCTTGGACATCAACGAGTCTGCCACATGTCTCAGATCACGCCCACTTGTCTTGAAAGTATGTAAAGCTAGCAACAATTACGAGAAGTTGTAAAATCCTTTAATTTACGTTAAAATTTAATTTTAATGCCTTAAAATTTACAAAAAATCTATTCATGAAAAGAAGTGACAATTAAACCTCATATAATCAGGTTTGAAGGAAGTATGGATAAAATATGAAGGATATGGACGGTAACTGAAGGAAAAACATGGAGTTTTATGACAAAATAAACATAAAAAATGGTGACCAACACTGACGATATTGTTCTTGTCACATGCCCCAATTTGCAAAACAATTTAATGTCATTGAAGAACATTATGTTATATTTTATGATAAAGTTTGTAATTGATGACCAAGTGGGGTCAAGGATAATTAATGTATTGGAGAATATTTTATTAATAAATAAATAAATGATGAGACAACAGCTTAGGGACGTTGTTAAATGAGTGTTAACTGGTCACTCGGTAGAGGAGACTGGGTGGAGAGTATACTGAAAAGTGGTAGCATCCTCAAACTACTTCTAACTGTTGCAGGTGGCAACTTCCCTATAATTGTGGTCATGATTCCCCAAGAAAGTGGAATAGGAGCAGGTCGCTCATTAAGTAAAAACTGACCCAAAAGACCTAGGCATTGATATAAAACTTTCCATTGAAGACAACTGGGGCTGCTCATTCTAGAATTGTGATCATTCTGAGTGAATGAAGTGCACATAAGAAATTCGATGGAGGGGACTTGTTGAAGTGAGTTTGAGGGGTTAACTGCTGAAGATTGAACTTGTGCAGCTACTCTAAGTTGAAGTTCTTACTGCTGTGAGCAGGGCTAAATTACTGTTGTATATCAAGTAAAGTGACAGGGGATCTCAAGGTTACATCTTTCACCCAGTACTCTACTAGGAGGACCAGGAAACATGATCGAGGGTCATGAGAAAGTGCAGACTAAGCTTTCTCTAGGAGTTGGTTGGGAGGAACAACCTCCTTAAGTTGTTGTCACCTCATCCATTGACAGGTTTTTATTTGTTCAAGTTTATTTATAGTTTATCTACTGTTTTCAGAAAAAAGATTACTAGTTTTCAATATATGCATATTATTGTTTTATTAGGCTTTATGAAGAAAAGAGCATTGTTTATTGATAAAATTAGAGATTAGTAGATTATATTTAAAACAGTAGGGACTTGTTAAATGAAAAATGAATAGAAAGAAATTACCACACTATATTTTTCCACGCCTTGTATAAGGCAGTACTCTAGTACAGCTAGTTGTTTAAGTTAGATGTGTAGATTTGTTTATTAACTCTGAATGTAAATTGCAAATGACTTATTCTATAGATTTATATGATTTATTTACATAAATTTAGCTGTACTTGTTCTGTTTACTGGGAGTAAGTGTATTATCTAATTACAGGAAAAAAACAGATTATATATTAATCACTAGTAATCATATTAATCAAGAATTATTACTAATATTAATATTTATTATAAACACAATAAATAAATATAGGGACAGTAAAAGTAGTCCTTAGGGTTAACCTAGCTAGTACTTCATAGGACATTGTAATTATTTATTCAAAGTTTACATTTACACACAGATGTTTTTACTGTAACCCTCAAGAATTACCTAGGGTTTACAAAAGATAGGTTTTTATCAAACAGACTTTCATTTTCTTATTCTTAACACAAAAATATAATAGCTGTAAATAATTATTTATTAAAAATAAAATAAATACAGAGCTAAAATTATTCTGAAAAATCATTCAAATACAGAACTGTAGGTTATCCATAGATAATAACCACTTGAGAGAAATATAATCCTTTATTCACTTAATAACACCGTATAAATTCAAATAGTAAAAATTACTATAAATCATTTATATCAAATCTAAAATAACATTGTAAACAAATTAAACAAAGACACAATAGGAATAGCATAATGGCCGGTGGTTTTTTTTATAATTGTTGTCAAGGCTTAAGCCTGATGAAAACCACTTATACAAATTTAAACAGAAACAATAAACCCAAATTTTAGCTATTAATAACCTTTTATCTATTTACAAGTCTTGTTGAATGAACAATCTTTTCATTTCTAGCAAAAACCATTTAAAAATTTAAGTAACCAGCCAGTGGTCGAAACAAAAATGTCACGGCTTAAGCCGAGTTTGTAAAACAAAATCTTTTACATCTTTTCAGGCCATAAGGGCTCTATCACAAAAACCTTAAGTTACGGCTGAAATAGCCTTCAAGTTTCTTGCCCATAATAACCTCTAGGGTTTAAAAACAGTATAAAAACAAAATAACAAAAAGCAATAACCTAACAAGTAACCAAGGCTGAGCCATAAATAGCACAACGAAGTTTCTTATCTTTCCGACCACCACATCACAATGCAGGAGAAAACCCTCAGTACAACCGGGGCTTACCAGGGTTCACGTGGCTAAAAATGGGAGAGTTGTGCTATCAACTAACCCCAAATGCTAAGAGAGAAACCTGCACAGAGCAACCTCCAATGGTTACAAATCTTTTTAATGAAATAAACAATTCCAAGTTTATCTTAATTAAAAACCTGGATAGGTCGTTACCTGCTAGTTATTCAATTTGGAAGAAGTCGTGGAAACCAGCCACCAGAGACAACTTAATGGCACCTCGAAGGGTAATGCTGGAAGCTAAGAAGACGCCGAGTGCAACTGAAGACCATGAGTCATGAATTCGAAGGAAACGAGCAATACTCCAACCAGAACAAAGAACAGTCGTGGCTTAAAACTTTGTCCACTGTGTTTATTTTAGAACAAAACTCATAGTCCTCAGTCTGGTGATGAAGGATTTTCCCACACACATTATCCACAGTAGTCAACAAGCTTCGAAAAACCACCTTGTATCCGCACCGAAACTACTCACAGTATTTGTCCGGAGGCAATTTACAAGTCAGAAGTTATTGTAGAGTCATGGCGGCCACCAACTCGCAGCTCGGCTGCACACAGTTGAAAGGAACCCTATCACTTGCATAATGAAGGGTTAGGGCAAATCGCAAGTCAACTTAACTAAGAGAGTAGACACCTCCACGTGTCCACCAAATTATTTCGTCATTGTGGGTGGTTTTCCAATAGTCAATAATGCAGCTTCGAATCTGCATTAAAATCATTACAATCAAAACCTATAATCATTTAAACAATGCAATTTCTTTGATTGCTAATAATATATTATACCTTTGAATTATTTCGATGCGTAGTTTATCAACCATAGAATTAAGAAATGAAATTTCGTTTAAGGTTTTATTATAGATCAAGATCAGGTAGTTCTTTTGTTAACTATGTTTGATAAAACATATGTAAAAGAGATACTTTTAATATTAAACTATATTAAGAAGAAGACCTAATGGTAGCTTTTTGAATTGTTAGAGTTGGAGAGTAAAATGTTAACTAGGACCAAAGCAATAATAAGCTCTTCTATATTATATTAACTAACAACCTTATCTCAAGATTTTACTAAACATCCTTGTGTAAAGGTATGGTTTATAGCTAATGGGTACACCAGTAATTGAAGTGTAAAATACAAATAAAAAGAATTCGAGGTAAAAATTGTAACAGTTAGAAAAAGAATTCTTTCAACCAGGAAAAGAACCTTGGTCCAAGACTCTTAATGCATTGTGTAGTTGGGTTACAAGTAAGTGAAGTCCATAGACTTATATAAGAGTCTCAATTGAATTTCTCACATCCAATTAATGAGTAAACAATTAAGAGTCGAAATAGTTTTGTTATATAAAGAGAAAAACATTTAATTATAAAACCCTAGGATAAGTGTAAAAGTGATATACATCTAATGAGTGTGATGACTTAAGAACTTTTAGAAGCAAATCTCTTGGATAAAATAGGCTAGATTTATAGTTCATCAGCTTAGAGTATTTCTTTTATGTTTTACAAAAGATTCATATACTTATGATCAAAACCAAACTCCAAATGTTTTGACTAATCTAAGCAAAAGCTTGAGTACTATATTTTCTTCCTAATTAAACTTTAGATCAAAATTGCTATAAGTGAAAGTACAAGTATTCTTTGGAAATAATCGTAATCATCCAGTAGATTGATTTCATTTGCATAGTATTTTGGTCATGCATTTTAACCCATGCATATGCAGTTTTGTTGTAATATATTTATGGAGTTGTGACGACTTAAATAAGATCAATGTTACCTCTTATGGAGACAAGCTGCATTTAAACATTCTAAGTCTAGCATTATATTTATGCTAGAGAAGTATCTTTCTTGACCTGAATATATATATTATTTTACTGGAACATATGCTTACCTATTAAAAACTTGTAAAGAACCACCAGTCCCACTGTGTTAGCTATAAGCTAAGTAAGCCCAGATCACACCTAAGAAACTTTCCCTACTTGACAAAAGAAAACAATAATATACTTACCATTAGTAAAAAGGACAGATTTCTTTTCTACTTTCTGGAAAAATGCAACTGCTAGGTTGAAACAGTACTAACACAGTATTTAAAGATAAGCCATTAAGTTATACAGAACCTTATAAGGAAGTAATCTTCGTTTCTCATGCAAACTATTTAGATTATCTGCTAACAGTTAGTGGTTCATTAGCAATGACATTTGACATTTTATGTCACATGAAATTTTTTAAATTTTTACGAATTTTTCAGTTATTACAGTTATTTTGGCAAGGAGTCCCTTTGACCTTGATAATCAATCAAGGATTCTCAAGGATTTCTGTTGTAACATGGGTATGTCTTCATTAAGGCTTTCACAGGTTGCAGTTATCTTCAAGGGGGATTGGATACCTGTGTAGAGTTTTAGTTCTCGACGCGTTTCGGACTGCATAGTTGAGTCC
>LPNX011071693.1:243962-415736 GCA_001517045.1 Pseudotsuga menziesii
GGGAAGAATCTAAGGCTTTTTTCTCAAAGTGTTCCATGTACAGGTTGGCTATCACTGGGGAAAGGGGGGAACCCATTGCGACCCCACTAGTTTGCTCGTACATTTCTCCACGAAAGGTAAAGTAGGTAGATTTTAAACAAATTCTTACAAGGTTGGTTATATCCTTACTGGTTATCTCTTCCACAACCTTGATTGCTTCTTCCAGAGGGATTTTTGTGTAGAGTTGGGTTACATCAAAACTTACCAGCAAATCAATATCATCAACTTTAAGGTCCCTAATGTTTTCCACAAAATGTGTTGAATCTTTAATGTATGAAAAAGTGTGGCCAACCAATGGTTTTAGGGTTTTTGCTAGGTATTTGGCTAGATTATACGTTGGTGACCCAATGGTGTTCACAATTGGTCTTAGTGGTACACCATCCTTATGAATCTTAGGGAGTCCGTAAATTCTTGGGATGATAGGGTCTTTCGGGGCTAGTCTGTTTTTTAGGTTATTATCTAATGACGACTCATTTATGGCTTTTCTAATCTCTTTAATGATCTTGTTACTTGGGTCTTTCGTCAGTTTTTTATAGCATCCTGTTATTGTGAGATGTTCATTCATCTTAGCTTCATAATCAAAATTTATATGTACATTGACACTTTTGAATTAAAGTCGGCTCTCAAAAATTAAACAGAAGATAATAACAAAGCAATATAAATATTAAAAAAATTCGTGCAGCTTTTATTTGAGATATGTTTTCTCCTGAAGATGGACTCAACTATGCAGTCCGAAACGCGTCGAGAACTAAAACTCTACACAGGTATCCAATCCCCCTTGAAGATGGGTATGTCTGTTAACACCGACAAAACTAAGGTTATGATTATAAAGTCTAAGGAAGACACCTATGTTAATTTTGTTTATGACAATAACAACTTGGAGGAAGTGCCCTCTTACGAATATCTCGGAATTGATATACGTCACAGGCTCAACTAGAACTATAGCATTGTGAAAATGATTAACAAAGGGTGGAAAGCTTATTTTGGCCTAGAAAACAATTGTAAATCAGAAAATCTAGTGATGTGGGATAAAATATTCCTTTTTGAAACTCTCTTCACTCCCGTTATCTTGTACGGTTGTGAAGTTTCGGGGTGTAGCGTCTCTCAAGAACTTGGAGAAAGATCGAGCAAATTCAAAAACATTTTATCACGTATAAGCTCAAAATTAGGAGCAATAGACCCTATCTTATTCTTCTTATAAAAGTGGGTCTTCCCCTTATCAAAAGCATCACTATGTATAGATACTTGATGTACAAGAATAAGATAAATAACATGGTAGACCAGAGACTCACTAAAATTGCTTTAAATTCTAGTCAAGGTCATCTTCGACTCAAGAGATGTTGGTATAAAGACGTCATGGCTTGGTTAAATCATTGGGGCATTAACGAAAACACCTCTTTGCAAGATATCAACAACCTCAAAAAAACTATCACATATAATTTCGAAGAGAGAACATGGGACAATAAAGATTTAAAGGGTAAAAGAAAGTTAAATTATTACAAGGAAGTCATTAATCATAATCTGGAAGATAAAACATACCTTTATGTCTTAACAAGTTCAAAGAAGAAGATTAATATAGCCAATATAAGAACGAACTCCCATGAGATTCATAGTGAAACATGACATTGGATAGTTCCTAAAACACCATGGGAGGAAAGGATTTGCTAGTTCTATGAGTCCATGAGCATTGAGGACGAAACTCACTTTCTTTTAGAGTGCTCTGTGTACATCCACATTTGATCGTAGTTTCCAAATATTTGCTACAACTCTAATCTCCATGATCTTCTACCTTGTCAAAACTATAGGAACTTGGGAACGCTTATTTCTCAGCTTTTCCTTCATAGAAATCAAAATTTACATAAATCCAAGTAATTCATTTATCTTTTCTTAAGGTCCAACAGACCAAAGAGTCTCGATAAACATTAATCATCATCATAATTATTATCTTTTTAATAAACTATTTCAAAACTTAAATAACTTATTTTTTCTTTATATAAAATTTAATTATAATAATTAATTTATTAATATATCATAATTAAATTCTTTCCAATTTTTATTCTAAGTTAGTAAGAGAGATCCTACCAACCATGACCTACTTGATTTAGCACTTAGTGTTAGCCTACTTTTTAGTTTTGAGAATCTAAAATTTAAGAAATGATGGTGATGGTTTGAGATTAATTTTGATCTATTAAATTTTAAAACATATAAATTTTTATTATTGTTTTTTTTATATATGTGTAGGGGTAAGATTTAAAATTGTATAGGAGTTTATTTTCTTAAATTTAAGTTTATGACTATCTTAATTATGAATTTGATGATGACCATCCTAGATCCATTTTAAAAGGGGATCTATCAAGCGCTGAAAGAGATAAAAAAATTCAAGGTGCAAACCCCCTTTTAGAATGGAAATGTTGAAGAAGTGTGTAATGCAATGTCTATGGTTTTAATTTATCTAATTTGTGTAGTTATATATATGTAATTCTAAATATTTTAAATGTAATTTGGGTCGACATGTTACTTTATACATTTTATTATTTTTTATAAAGGACACATGTCATCTCTAGGATGAGCACAAAAGGAGTTACACATTTCTCCATACAGGCTATATAATGCATCTCTTCGATGCAAAAAAATTGTTTCTGCTGAGAATTTGCGATTTAATATTTTAGCATCTTGTGGAGATTTTGTGATTGGGAAGAGTTCTATGTCAACGTTTTGAGCCACTTCTTTTCTCATCATTAGGACAACATTGATGCATGAGAAGATTCTTCACTCCATTTCCTCTTTATAAATATAGAGACGCCAAAGTGAGGCCAGGTAAGTGAGGCCAACAATATAATATTTAACCTTTAATTATGTTCCAAGAGGTTTGGAAACCAAGTTTTGGTAATGATCAAACCATCTCACTGTTCAAGCAACTGGGGTTTTTTATTATTTCAATTGCCTCTCGGATTCTCCTATGTGACCAGATATCTATCTTTGCTAGTATTTTCATATCTTCCATTCTTATTGGATGCTTTGAGTTATGAGAATGTTCTACTAGTGTCGACTTACGAACTCGATCTAAACGATTATCAAAGCCTTCATTAAGATAGAGGTGGAACAAAATAGGACTTAGGACTCTCTTAAAGTCATAAAGGTTGGAAATCGTAAGGCGTTTCTTTCATTCATTTAAGGGATCACTGATAAAATAGCTAAACATCTCAAGAATAAAACGTTGATTCCATCTTCACCGCTTTGAACAACCTTAAAAAACTTTTAAAACCTGACAAATATCCCATAAATACTAGGTTATGAAAAGGAGTATATCATATCCCTTGTGAGTGCGGAAAATCTTACATTGGAGAAACAGGTAGGTCCATTCTATCTAGGATCTTTTCCCTTACCTACTGGAGCACATTGACAAGGGTTTCAAGTATCTGGGACATTATCTAAAGCATAATTGTTATATTACTAAACACTTGTTGTGGCTTCTCAATAAGGTGGATAAAATAATCAATTGTTGGTGTTTTAAATGGCTATCCTTGGGGGGTATACTCATTTTAGTAAAGTTTGTTCTTGAAATTATACCTATTTTTTGGATGTCTATGTTCTGGATTCTCATATATATCGTGCACATAATTAGGAAGAAATGATGATTTTTTTTATGGTTAGGGAATAAGGATAAAGAACAATTTCATTTGGTGCACTAGAAATGATTTGCAGGCCTAAACATATGGGGGGACGAGGTATTGAAAATTTGTTAGGGTTCAATCAAGCTTTGGGATTGAAAATTATTTGGAGAGGCATGTTTGACATGCTTTTGGAGTGAAGTGTTCAAGAAAAAATATCTAAAAAAGTCCACAGTGGAAGAATGGGTTAGAAAGGAGACAAAAGTTGACTCTTAGAATTCAACTATTTGGAAGGGCTTTTCAAGAAATTTTAGTTGGTTGAGTGCTTGGATCACATGGAAAATTGGGAATGGGTATATAGTGTCTTGGGGATTAATCCATTTATTATGGGTGAGAATATTTATAAGCTCTCTATGGCACTGATATCCTACTTATTAAATATGTGCTACATAAGACTAGCTCTCGTTAGAAATACTAATTAGTATCTACGTGATGCCTCTTATTTGTTTCCTGCTACATGTTTGGGCTTGGATGGTGAACTGGTTGTAAAATGGTCCAACTTCATCTCAAGTCTCAATCACCTTGGTATTAGACTCAGTGACGAGGAGGACATTTTGGAGATTGGCATGGAACACAAATTCTAGAACTGTTATTGCCAAAGAAGCTTAGGAGGGAATCTCTAGTTCTTACATTTCCTCATAAATTAATTGGTGGCATCTTGCTTTATGGAAATGGTACTACCCTCTAAAGATAAAGTGTTTTTTCACGGCTTTGGTTAGAGAACCATACCCTGATTTGGGATCATTTAAGCAAGGGGGTTATAACAGGCCAAAACATTTGTATCCTTTGTAATTATGCAGTTGGTGTCTACCATTTGTTTGTTTATTGTGTCTTCTGTAAGCAAGTGTGGTCAAATGTCCTTAAAGGGCTACATGTTTACTGGATGTGGAACCTTCCTACTTTGGAATAAAAATTGACAATTTGGATTATAAGTGTTCCCCACCAAAGGACTACCTTTCTTAATGATGTGGCACATTTGGAAAACTAGAAATGCTTTGATTATAAAAACAATATCTATGAGAATTCCTCTGTGACAAGTCTAAAAATATCAAGATATTATAAGGAATACTATCAAGCCTTGACCATCAAAAGGCCTCATTACCTACAAGATTTAGACATAGTGGAAGGATTACCTTGTGGCTAATTTGATGGTAGCTAAGGATGATTTTTGTGGTGGGGGCATGGTTCTCAAATTGGACAAGAATCATTACTACTTGTTGAGGATGGGACGTGGTAAGGGCTCCAATACCAAAGCAGAATTATTAGCTCTTTGGGGCTTGCTAAAATTTTCTTTATGAAAAGTATCATGTCGATTCAAGTTTTTGGAGACTCCAAGGTCATTGTGGACTGGGCAGTTGGTACACCACACTCCAAGTTTCAATCCTAGATCACTGGTGTACTGGTGTCTCAGAACTAATTGGTTGCTAAAATGTTTGAATAGTTTCTATGTTAAGCACATTTTAAGGGAACTAAACTCATTAGTAGACAGCTTGTCAAAAGACTTTGCTATTTGCAGCTAATGATCTTTATCTTTCTAATAGTATTGCTAGTTTTTGTGGATATTGTCATATTAAGCCTCTAGATTATTGGCTCAGTGATTGAAAAATGTAACACAAATTTTGTGTTTTGTTTTAATGTTGAAAGACTATATTACTAAATGCTTAGTTTTAGCTTTTCCAAGAAATGAAGCTATTTAGATAATGTAAAGACTACAATAACTTTGATTCCTCTTAAATATCAAATAATTGGATTTTTTTTGCTTTATATATATAAATCCCTCATAAAAACTCAAAATATTTTCAATATTTTTAGTTTCAAATAGAAATATGTGACAACTTGTAATACTTAGATGACACTTTTGTTGAAGCATCGAAATATACCTACACCCTCGTAAGGAATATTAAAGAGTCTTATAATGGTTTGGGAAATTGCCATATGAAACATCATTTAAAATATTTCAAAAATATAAGTTTTCGACCATGGAGATACAAACACAACACAAATTAATATATATAGATTTGTTAGTGGGGAGAGGCATAACCCGACCTCCTCAATGTTTTGTCAAAACCAACATGCCTTCCTATGCTTCTACAACACTTTTTGCTAATTATTTAATTATGGAGCCGTCTCTTTGTAGACATGATTGAAGGATGCAATAAAACTTAAAAAGAACTCGAATCATATTGCAATAATTCATATCTACACATAGAATAATACATAAACATTCCTTCTGGCTAAAGAAGCATTGGATCTCTTCCATGTTTCTTTCCTTTGTTGTATTCAACAAAGGAAAGAAATGGTAGCTCTAAGTTCTGCCCAATTATTAGTGACATTTCCCAATCTACAAAGAAATGAAATTTAATGTATATTTAAAAAGTATAAATAACCACTTGCTCCACATGAACGTGGGTTACTTGAGACTCCATTAAAGACTTCCACACACACATATTTTTCTAAAGAAAAAGTTATGAAAAAACCTAAAAAGTGCTTCGGTGCATTTGTGAATGTCATCACTAATAAACTTGTTGGCCTATAATCTTGCAATCTTTATCACAACATATAAATTAATCATCTAATTTTTATGCGAAAACAATAGGATTGTTATGAACCATTGAATTTTTACTTTACAAAAATCTATAAATCTCCTAATATTTTTAATAAAAATCAAATTCTCTATTTTTAATTATAAAAAAATAGTAACTGACTAAAATTACCGACTATTATAAACCCTAAACTAAATACAATACTTTGTTATCCACCTCAAACAATAACTCAAACCTCAACTTAAAGTTGAGACATCCCACTAGAAGGGGCACTTATCCTTTCAACCAAAATATTTTTTTTATAACAAACACTGTTCAGAAGCTTTGTATAAAAAAAAGGAAAATCAATAATTACAACAATCTAGACACCGTCTTCTCCCAAAGGAGGAACAAATCCACTCCACCGTGTGCTTCTTTTTCCAATCTCTCTTTATCATCTCCAATTCCTATTCTATGAGAGCTGAAATTCCTAATATACTGCCCAAGCAATAGGATGTAAAAACAGAGCATACAAATGAAATGGTTTGCTATAAGGGAATCCAATTCTTTTCCTGATCACTTAACAGGCTTCTGCACTCTAGATCCACTCCCTGGTTGGCCAACCTATCAACATGTGAGTTATTGTCTCTCAAAATGTGAAGGAAATTGATGGCTTTAAATTCACTTGCCACGCATTTTAAAAGCTTATGTGTTTTGGTTATTGGACCCTTTCTATTCTTTACTAGATTCATTGCCTCTACAATAACCATACACGAATCTCCAAAGACCATCAATTCCTCTATGCCTTCTTTCCTTGCGAGCTCCAATCCTTTTATTAAAGTTAACCATTCAGCCCATTATTAGTCTTTTTGTGGATTCCCCAAACATACTCTTTCAACTTAATACCTTTCTAATTAAAATATACTCCCCTCCTCCCATCCCTACCTTTCAACCAAAATATAACAAACCACATTAGGAATTTAAAAATATAAAACTTGCGTCCAAATCATTTAAGACAATTCATAACAAAAATAAAACATTTTTATATAAAAAAAGACTTTTAAAAACAATTAAATTTAATTAGATTTCCTATATGCAAGACTCTACTGTTCACCAAAAAAACATTGAATTTGAAAGAAGCTCTCGTCCCTTACTTCATGGCAAATACCAAAGTCTCATACATTAATTTAACTTTAAATTCTATTTTCATTAAAATAAATGACTTTTATCAAAAAAAAAATACATATTTATTTTATTTTATTACGTCACAATCGAACATACCAGAACATTGACGTACCGGGGGGTCCAAAATTTACATTAAATGCTAATTTATACTCCAATGTTTATCCACCGACTAATATATATATATACCGTTGCCCGCAGCCCAAGCCTAAAAACTTATCGGCAAATCACTTCATTCATACTGGTTAGGCGCCTCAAGGGAATCGAATCTCGATCAAGCTCAAGCTTTCGTAAAGGTACGCAGCTGGTTAAGCCCAAAGGAATCGAATCTCGATCAAGCTCAGCTTTCGTAAAGGTACGCAAGTTAGCGAAAATGTTCATACAAAACTTTAAACAAACAGATCGCATGCGCTTTTCATTGTCTAAATCACTGAAAAAAATTAAAAATCTCGTATATCAATTCGATTTTATTTCAATATTTTTTGCAAATTCTGGTTTTGGAATTTTATAAAGCTTTTCTCCTGGTCAAGCATTGCAATAATTTTATCGTTATTTTAGTTTTTTGAGCAAAAGAAGCTTTTCAGTAACGTTCGGCACTCGTTTTCTGCTGTAAGCAGTCATATCTCTTCTGTATTTTCTTTAAATCTGGTTTGGTAGCTTTAATATTGCGTCATGTTTTTGCTTTGACCTTCTTACAGCCATTTGTGACATGCTTTATGTATTCTGAGCAGATCGGCTTCTAAAATAAGTCAAAGATCTGTAATATCGTACTTATTTAGAGCTCGCGTCTTATTTTCTGGTTTAAATCCATAGTGGATCTTCTTTTTTTGTTAAGTTTCAGTTTGAAATTTCAATTACGGTCAAATCTCCTAAAGAACTTCTGAGAAACGTGTTGCATTTATATATGTTGCGAGTCTGTAGCTCCTGTTTCCCTGTTAATTTGTTTGGAAATAAAGATTTGCGTGTGATTCATGTATTGTATTGATCGATCTGTGAAAGAAGCTAAATGTATGGTATCTTGTACTTGTTTTGAGCTTGCACCTTGTTTTATGGCTTAATTTCAGCGTGTCTTTTCTGGTTTAAATTTCGGCAAACATTTTCAATAAGTCTTAATTTTTCCATATACATTTAAATGAAATGTACAGTAAGCTTAAAATTTCGGTATTATATTCAATTAAGTCTTAATTTTTCCATATACATTTAGATGAAATGTACACTAAGCTTAAAATTTCGGTATTATAAATCTGTTTAAAACTTAAAAAAAACTATATTTATATATAAAATATGTGGGTGGATAGAGTATAAATCATGTATCCAACAAAACTAGTATGGTAACCAAATTTTCCGATAATCAAATTCCAGTATTATATATAATTAGATGAAATGCACCATATATATATATATATTAGAAAGAATGTAAAAAAAACCTAAGAGTACTCAATATGATTTATTTAGGAAACCAACAAGGTGGGCCTTGTTTAGCTGAAATGCACCATATATATATAAGAAAGAATGTAAAAAAAACCTAAGAGTACTCAATATGATTTATTTAGGAAACCAACAAGGTGGGCCTTGTTAAGATCCAAAAGATCTCAAGGATGACTCCCCTAACTTTTAGGGAGAGATATGTCTGAAGTTAATCCAGCATTTCTCTAATGTATATTGAGTAATATGTAAAAGATGTTCAAGGTTTGTCGTTTTTAGTTTGTACTTTGTTTGTTGGTTTTAGTGTGTATTTTATTATTAAGGTTTGGTGTATATTTTTAATTTATTATTTAAATTATATATATATTTTTAAGAAAAAAAATTAAATATTTTCCACATTATACTAAATGAAACATACATGAGAAGCATCAAGTTGAGTGGACCAACACAAAAATCTTTATATAAAATTCAAAGCATTCAACAATTTAAGTTAGTCCAGTAACCTTAAATTTCCTAAATGTAATGTATTTTGAGTTTGTAACTCATATTTACTATATAAATTTATCTATACATAAAAATGTACAATGTAATTGATGTAATGTACAATGTGATTGATGTGTTTTAGGTGTTTATGATATTTAGTCTAAATTATTAGTTTATTGAATTTGTTAGATTTATGAAAGAAGTTAAATCTTTGTTTTACTTGAATTGAATTTAGTTAGCACCTTCATTTTTGGTTCAATTTCAGCCTGTATATTCTTTTCTTGTTAAGTTTCAGCTTGCAAATTTAATTTTGGTGGAATTTAGTTGAGAACTTTTGAGAAAGCTGTTGCATTTGTCTTTCTCTTTGTATATCTTGGTTTTTACATGGAATGTATGTATTGAGGGTTCTGTCTAGGGATTAGTTTTAGTTGTAAATTTGTTTTTAAAAACATTTAGTTGTAAAATTGTTTTGGATTTAAAATTTAGAGGATAGTTTGTGTAGTATGGTAATTAAATATTGATAAATTTGTATAAATAATTAAAATTGTTGATAAAGGTCATAAATGTTTTAATGAGAAGTTAGGTCCATGATTTAGGGATAAATCATATATAAATCTCAACAATTTACAAAATAAAAAGCATGTTACAAGTAAGATTGCCACGCACAAAGATATATATTTTATATATTATAATGTTTTTTTTTTCTTCGGAAAAAATTCATAATTTTATTTCAAAGTGGAACAAAATTACACCTGCACATGTAAGAGGATCACTAGGATCCCTACATTGTCACATATTATCTGTCTCATATTATCATAACCAAAATATTTTCAAAACTATCCCAGCCTGTATAGTATAAATACTATCAGCTATATACATCACAGAAAAATATGAATATCCAATTCATACCACAAACAGAGAAAACGACAGGTCACAAAAAATTTGGACCATTTCTCGATTTGTGCGTGTCATCCTTACGCAGGGGCCATGCTAATCTTCTCTGTATCGTTCCAATTTTATCGGATGTCTCCGAAGAGACGCTTTATATATTATAATGTATTATAGGTAATGGGGGATATAGATCAAGGTTCAAATCTAGTTGAGTCCCTTGAGGTTAGTAGCCACCACTATGACTAGTGATTAAGCTACTTTCCATCTGATATTTTAGAGAAGAGCAATGGATTCAACCGCGATTCAACCAAGTTTTCCTTGGAATGAATAATATGAATTTGTCTCATTTATTGCTTGTAGACAATGTTAGTTGGCTACATAAGGGATATTCAATGAGGAAAAAATGTCTGGGGAGATACTGTGTTGCGAGGCAACATGTATGGAGGTTAATGTTCATAAATCTTCACTTCTGTTTAATGGATTGAACAAAGAGTTGGGAGAAGGTATTCGTAGATATTGCAATTTATTGTTTACATGATGGAGGTTAATGTTCATAAATTTTCACTTATATTTAATTATTGAACAAAGAGTTGGGAGGAGGTATTCATAGATATTGTAATTTACTGTTCACATGATGGAGGTTTAAAATATCTCGGATTTAGTCTCTAGTTTAATGATTATAGGAAAAATATTGGATTTGGATTTGTGAAAGAATTGAAGGTAGGGTTACTATTTGGTGTCATAGATGGTTAATTAAGAGAGGTAAACTAATTTCGATTAAATATGTATTGGAGGAACTCCCAATGCATTGGTACACTTTAGCTTAGATAGGCAAATAGGAGAAGGAAGAATCACCTAAGTGAGACGGAAAAACTTGGAAAAACCCAAAGACCAAGGAGGGTGGGATCTAAAGAATATATATTTATTCAATTAAGCCCTATCAATAAAGATATTATGGAGGAATATCAAGTTAATTGGTTTATAGGAGGGATAATGATTGAAAATACATGGTTCTTGGTATAGTTGAAGATTGGATAAGGAAGGAACTTAAAAATCATTTGAGTGGATTGGTATTGGAGGCTATAGTGAAGTCCTTTTGCTTTGATGGGAAGATGCCTGGCGTAGAAAATTGGTAGATCATTTGGAAAATCTATTATTAAATAAGTAGATTAAAAGCCTAGTAAAGGCAGTCGATCTTGAGTCTACATTAATATGAAATCAAGGATGAAAGTCAATGGAGTGTCTAAGTATTCAATGGGGTTTAACAAATGAGTAAAATAAACATCTTTGAAATCTCATGAATACTATTTTTAGATTAAATACAAAGGAAGATGAAATTGTATGGACAAAAAACAAAATTGTAGGGGCATATATTGCAAAATTAGACTAGGCTCAAGAATGAAAGACAATGAAGAAAAAGAGAATCTATATTTTGGTGGAAAGTAGCTTGGACATTAACATGCCCACTCAAAACAAAAAATTCTCATCGTTATTATTGTCTAATAAAGTTTTAATGTGGGATAATTGCAAAAAATTGGACTAGTAGGGTATAAGTTGGTTTATCTTATGCCAGAAGGAAGATGAGTGTGTGGATCTTTTGTTTCCACATAGCCAATTTACTTGGAGGAGGCTATGAAGTTAACTATGGGCCAAGGTAAACGGGAAGGGAATACACTACGTGAATGTTGGGGGAAAAGGCATAAGAGGATGCCTATTAAAAGTCATAGGGTCATTTCCTTGTACAATAATTTGGGCAATTTGGATAGCAAGGATGGAAAGAATTTTCAAAACTAAGAGGTCATTCTTTTACGTTTTTGTCACCAAATTAGATATGCATGGAGAGGGTTATGATTAACATTGAAAGAAAAGAAACAAATAATTTGTAAAAACTCAATAATAGTATGGAGTTAATTTGATGAAGTTTGTAAAGGGGATCCCAACATTTGTGAAGCATGAGGCTTTATATTTTTGAGAGTTATACAGGGGATCATATTCAAAATGATTGTAGGAGAGGGATCAAATAACATAGCATCATTTTATGCTCCATAGTTAATTATGAGAATGGCAACAAAAGGGTTAGACATCCCATAAATGATAGGAGATCACAAGCTTATAATGTAGTGGACAAATGAAAACCACATCATGAAAATTTTATTGTTGGTTATAATAATGGACATAATTAAGGAGGTGAGTTCAAATTTCACCTTTATTATCTTTTTAGCATGTCTATCAAGAGTGTCCAAGCAAGCACAAAGGATGTAGGAAGGAAATACCCATCTTGCTACTTTTGGTTTAATTTGTATGTAAACAAGCTATTGTAAGGATGACGTGTTTTAACAACTATTTTGGAAGCATATTTTTAATGTATAATGTTTATGTTAAAAACATGATAGTAAATATTGAAGTTCATTTGAAGAAATAATTAAATTTATGTTTAGCATATGATTATTATGAGTGACTGAATTTTTAACTAAAAATATCTATGAATCTCCTAATGTTTCTGAGAAAAATAAAAGCCATTTTTTAGCTCTAGGGGAATTAGTAATTGGCTAGGATTACCTAGCCAAAACCTCAGTTCAAATCTTGCTAGTTGCCACTTCAAACCTAGAGCTAAAGGTGTCAACCTACAGAAAAGGTGTCCCACCTAGGGAGTGCCTATCCTTCCCAATAAGACATAACATACCACATGTCTCATTGAAAATTTGAACATAAGTGGAAGGAGTATGAAATTTACCTCCTAAGTTTTCAAGCTATCACCACTTACTAAAATCAAAACTTTTCTATAACACAAATGACTTTCACTTTAAGAGACAATAAATTTGATTCGAACCTTTTAGGTCTGTAAAAGCTTTTCCCTTGACTTTGTGTTTGACTTTGCTATGAAGCAAACAATAAAGTTTCTTTTTTTGTTTGCTAGAATCTCCCTGACTTGTGGACGGAGTGGCCTTTGGTCTAAGAAACCATGACCTAGGGGCCACACCAACCTTCAACCGGTTCGATCTTGGGTGTCTCCTCCCAGCTAGCTCATCCTTAAGGGGAATTGAACTTGAGACGCCTTGCTGTTGAGACCCACACCTTAACCAAATAAGCTAGCGAGAATTGACAACAAACAATAAAGTTTCATGCATCAGTATAAACTTAAATTCTATTATCATATTAATTACGTTAATTTATTAAAAAATATGATATCAACTTTTATTATTATATTTTATTACATGACCATTGATCACTTAAATATTTTATTATATTTATTGTAATGTTATAGCACCTTCTCACACGTCGCTATCTTTATTTTATACTCAACATACATACCTATATAACATATATACCTATGTATGTACTACCTTTACATATAAATTTGTAGCCTTTTATATTAACAAAAAACCACATTGTTCAAATAGGCAAAGCCATACATATATCCAACAATGAAGTTCTTTTGTCAAAAATAAACATCAAGTAATAAATGATAGTTTAGGTAAGTGCAAAAAGATATCTCAAAAAGAGTATGTCTATTTAGGCGTGAAGATAAATAGACTTCCAAATCATAGTTAGATGATCAACTTAGGTTTTGATACAAGTACAATTCATTAATATTATGACCATAACCTTCCTAAAGTTGTCATATACCTTCATCTAGTTGTAAGCCCTACTTAGAGAGTTGATCTGATGTTTCATTCCGGTCATAGTATATATGCTGGTAAGAGATACCCAAAAACATGTTGTTGATTATGATAACTTCCTCATAAATAGTCTTCAGCAAGATGTTCTTCGGGTGCTTTCTCATTTTAATCCAATCAATGACCAACTTTGAGTTACCAAATATTTGAATTTTTTGAACCCCTTTAGATAAGAATAGAAGCATCGACAACTTGATGATCAACAATTTTGCTCTATTGTTGGTGCATGGGCCCAAACCAACTAAAAATTTAAACCACTGATTGTCTGAGAGGTAAAGAATTCCCTCGACACCATCCAGTCCAAGTCTACCATGTGAGGCACCATCGAAATAGGCCCATGGCTTTTGCCAATTATCTCTTGATTGATTTGTCATTGCTTCCTCTTATTGCGGGACTAAGGGAAATGAACCAGTGGCAAGACTTTTAACAACATAGACCTGCGGTGGAATAAAAAGATCATGGAAAATATCCTTATTTGTAGCCAACCAAGCTCCCTAAATCATGAGATCTGGAAGGGCCCTATACTCTCTAAAACTTGGATTGTTTATCTAAGCATGCAGGGCTTCTTGAATACCCAATCCATCCCATATGAATTGTTTACTAGTGATCATAAAGGCATGATTCCACCTTGTTGATAGATATGGACAAGACACAAAGATGTGTTTGATACTTTCAGCCTCAGATTTGCATAAAGGACACCAACTTGGTTGACAACCATATTTTTTAATAATGATGTCCCAAACAGGGACTTTCCCTTCTAATGCTAGCCATAAGAAAAGTTTGTTCTTCAAAGGGTGTTGCAGATTTCATAATTGTTGATTCCACCAAGCAATTTCAGGAAGATCTTCCTCTTCCCTGATAACCCTGTAGCCCAAACTAGGTAGATAATTCCTGCTAGTAACATTTCTAGACCAAAGCAAATTGTCCTCCCTATCCTTTAGATAAATGCGATTGTCGTGGAGAACCTTGATATACCTCTCCTAGAGAACATTGTCCTCCTCTTGAAAGCCCAAAACATTTGCTTTTAACTAGGCTTACCTTGTAGGGGTAGAGTTCTCAAGATCTTGAATTTGGTTCAGGAAAAGTATGCCCCTATCAACTAGAGTGTCAATTATGTGATTGGATAGTCTATGATAATAAGTGCACCCAACCCATGGATCTTGCCCAATCCTCACCCTTTTCCTATTACCAATATTCCATGCTAGACAATCACCAATAACCTCAAAGGCCAAAATCATGGGTTTCCACATAACATAAACATTTCTACAAGTTTTAAGTTGTATCTCTAATTCCGAACCATTTTTCTATAGTGAGAGGATAAATATACTTATGATATACAACATTCAGCCACAAACCTTCCCCTATTAATATGCACCAAACCCCCTTAACAGAGAAGGATTTTGCAAAACTAGGGAGGTGCTTCAACCCCCAACCACCTAGCTCTTTAGGAATAACAAGCTTCTTCCAAGCCACTCAGGGATTAACAAGGTTCAAAGATTTCCCTCTCCAAAGAAAATTATAACATAGTTTTCTGACACAAGAATTCCCTCTCCAAAAAAAATTATAACATAGTTTTCTGACACAATCTAAGGTTCATGGGGGCACATAAGCTAAAGAAACCCAATAAACAGGGAGAGCCTACAAAACATATTTAATCATTATTACTCTGTCCCCTCTAGATAGCCACTTGTTACACCAAAAATGAAACATTTACTCAATTTTTTAAATAAACCTCACCCAATCTTTATAAGTATAATCATTTAATTTTCTAACAAAACCTAAATTCTTTAAACCTAAATAAATATGATTAACAACAAAATCAAATAATGAAATAGTCTATTCAACCTCACCACAATCCATGTTTATTTAAAAAAAATAAAAATTGTTAACATTACACACTGTCCTTGGAACGTGAAAGACATGATAGATTAAAAAAAAATGTTAACATTACACATCGTCCCTGTAGCGTGAAAGAGGGTAAATGATTTGAACTTGGCAATGTCTTTTATAAACCCGTCTGAAAATAACATGATATCATGTCTTCCCCTTTAAAAAAAAAGTGTGAGATTGATACTGCCCGTCCATATTCTCCCCTTTATAAATCCATTTGATCCGTGTGAAAGAAAAAGACCAGGCTTCAAATTTGAAGCCTTCAGAGCCCTTCAAAGGCCATTTTAAATGTCATAGAAGGCCACAAAAAATTTTCCCATGCAAAAAAAAAGTAGTTTCATTTCTAGCACTTCAATAATGAAATTGAGTAAGCATGAGTAAGTATGCAACAGAAGGGCAGCTAAAAAAATTGCCTTTCCAGGGATTTTGATTCAATGGACTTTGGGAAAGTCCAGACTCAGAGTATGCCCAAGTGCCCTTGAATAGTCGGATCATGGATGAGGATCTTGGTCCCAATCGACACGGACCACGGTGGGCCACTGGGATGCCTAGTGTCAAGTTCAACCCGATGATTCAGGATTATGCCTCAGGATTCGATGTTCACTTTCAAAGAATTTCATGACATTGGCATGCATTAATGATTCACCAACTTCATTAAATCTTGGTATGAGATGATGCCACCTGCCAACTCGGTTTTCCATCTGTCATCTTATTGTTCATCAAGTCACGTGATCTCACAACTTATAAGTCACTTGAGTATTTGAGTATATGATGTGAAATTAAATTCTCATGTGAGTCATATCTATGGATGGTGAATTGATTTGATAACCCTCCATTGTCAAGGCTTTGCAAGGAAAAACTAATGGTGTTGTTTTTTGGGTTACAACTTACAAGTTGTAATTTACAATGTCTTGAGCAATCTTTTCTATATTTGAACCTAACCTGGTCCAATGGGTATGTAAGTTTCCAGACCAGGGTTTCACCCAGTGCTAGACATTTCTATTATGACCACCACAAGACAGGGATGACGAATCTTTGGTAGAAGGATAGCATCACGCTGCCCTTTGTTTGTGCTCACGAATCATATCCTATACTAGTTAGTCCAGGATTCTAGGATTTATTCCAATTTCCATTCATTTACTCGAGTCAGAATCATTCGAATTAGCACTCGTAGTCTCTCTCTGTCCATCTAGGCCGCTTAGTCTACCTGTCTCATTGGAGGAAGGGGGTTAGGTAGTAGAGACAAAGGAAACTGCAATGGAGGGCCATCCAGAGAGAAGGGTTATACAATATGCATATAGTCAGCTCTAAGTGAAATGAAAGAATTTGTCATATACCTAACTGAAGATTGTCATTACTTAATTTGTCGGGATGCTTACGTGGTAACTCTTGCACTTGAGCTGTTTATGAGGGCTTCCTGTGACGACAATGGCTACGATTTGGAGAGGCTCATTTCCATCACTATACCACAAATGAATTGGTCCTGCAAATATCACTATTACGTCTCCCCTCCTCACTCACCTCACCTTTTGACTTGAGTCCTCTTCTTCTTCTTCCTCTTCCTCCCGTGGGCTCTCTGATCTACGCCATGAGCGCCCTCATAACAAAGAATGATCTCTAAAAGTCGTTGGAGACCTCGAAAAAACAATACCCAGTTTTCCCTCACCTGCACAGATATATCTATGTTATGTAGATGCAATTATAAAATGGTTTTTTTTGTAATCATGTGAAATACAAAAACATGCATTCTCCTACCTCGGGCAAGGTAAACCAACTCCGTAGCACCAAGATATTGTGGAATTTAGATGTCATTGCTTCCAATCATCTTTCTGTAGAAGGAAACTGTTTCACACTCTATTTCCTCTTTGTCTTCTGCAGTGGACAACTCGAAGGTTCCACCTTTGTCACAGGTAGGAGCAAGAGAACCAAAGGTAGAACGTTGGGTAGGCTAGATTGAGCTTCCCTGAACTTAAAGAGATTGGCAAAGTCTGTGGAAAAAAAACATTATTTTGGGTTTACGAGTATAGGACAGCTGGAGGTCGGGACTCAGACTCTCAACTCTCCAATTCTATGCTTCAGTGTCTCCCTAACTTCTATTTCCTCTAGAAGTTTATGTAGAGCTAAGCTGCCGACTTGGTTGTCGTGAATTTACAGGTATGTATAGCATTTTGCACTTGTGTAACATTTTATATGTGGATAAAAGTTAAATGTGTTGCTTGTTGGATTTCCTTTTGGTTCTATAAATATAAGGGTTTAAAATTTCTCCATCCAAATTGTTGTTTGAAATTTGTAATGTATTATCTAACTGTGTCCTCCAGACTAGGTCTCGAATACTCAATAGATGTAACTTTAAAAAACCCAATATTTAAATGAAATCAAAACCAAAATAGTGTATAGTTTTCATAGTTTAGGACCACAACTTTGTTTGGGCGGAGGAGCAAGAAGAAAGAGCGTTGTATTTGAGTTCCAAATCTATCAATGTTATTTATCTGTCATGAATTGTAAACATTAGGTTGAAACAAAGAACAATATTTGAATTCAAGTGTTTGAACTATTCCAATTTCCTTAATGAAATCCAAAGGTTGAAAGGATAAAATATTTAACAACCGACGCTGTAAATGTTGTAGACTCTGACCCCTTCATTTTCCTGTCATCCTTCTAATAATGGAAATAAGAAGTACAAATTGTCTACCAATATATCTAAACAAGGGAATCCCTCGATGGGCATTCATGAATGAGGGACTAGGAGTGCAGTGAGCTAGAAAAGAACATGATTTCAACATCCTCGCTGTCGCAAGCCTCCCAAAAGTGTGTTTATGATTCATCTTCTTTATTGACTATGGTAGACACTAGACACCCAACTTGTAGTGATATTTGTTGGAGAATTTTAAGTTCTTCCTTAGAGTGGACTAATAAATACTTAACCTTTTCGATAGGGTTGATAAACTTGATATAGATTGGAGGGACTATACATAATCTACCTAAAATTGGGGCTTTTGTTTGATCACTTCAAATTGGGGTATAAACTCGATATACATTGGAGGGACTATCCATAATCCACCTAAAATTGGGGATTTTGTTTGATCACTTTGAATTGAGCATCTGGGGAGGACATGATTCAATTCTAAAAATAACCGTTGAATTTAGGGTTAATAAAAAAAGTTGCTTCCTGAAAGCATTAGGTATTACATTCTGAGTTTTTTCTTTTAGGCAAGTCCAATCACACTTGACCAATAGAGCCACCATCAAGCGGAATCAATCCTCCATTCAAAGGTCCTTCCAAATTCCAATGTCTTATTTTATCAATGACCTAACAACCGAGTATTTCACCGGCCCGACAGAGTTGTCCCTTATCTAAGTTCAAAAAACTATATTCTCCAAGGACTAGGAGAGTAGAGACTGCTTTAGAAATGCATGCTTTCATTAGCTAAAATAATAATGATTTTGTATCCGCGCATGTGTCTCCATATTTGTATGAGATCTTTCTCCATGACATGAATGGCGGAAAATGTCTCAACGGTTTCTAATGTGAATCGTGTGAGGTCCATAGAGATGTGAATTATAGGTTTCCACACAATAATAGAGTGTGCAATATAGTCATCTCTTGGGGGCTCTAGGAGGTTAAATAAATAGTTGTTGCTCCTAAAACATTTAGGTGTTGGCAATGATTTTCTTTTCAATTTTTGATTTACAATTAATTTGTGTGCATCTGAAAGCCATAAACTATAACAGAACAAAAAAAATTGAAAGTTTAAAATACTTGATATTTGTTGGAGAATTTGAAGTGTTTCCATGAAATTACTAGGATAATATGTCAATATTGGAGAGACTTGTTTTTTTATTTATTTCCAATTTCTAGGATTTATATAATTAAGGGTATATAAGGTATTTACTTTATGAGGATATCCCCTACATTAGGGAGGCCACATGAATAAGAACGTGTAATGTATGCATTGGATGTAAACCATTTCAATTTGTATTGAATTCGGTTCTTTCTTTGTGCTCCCTCCCTTACTATAATCTACCTACTCACCTACTCTTGCATATGTCATGGATAGATAGATTTGTTCATGAATAGATAGATTGAACCATTATAGGCACTACGAGCATTCCAACTCAATTTCATTACATTATAGGAACTACATGCACTGAAAGCAATATATACGGAGAGGAGAGTTTGTTATTACATAAGTAAGATAACTTGTCTTTCATGGTGCATTTAACCTAGAGGGGTATATCTCCCTCTTACTATTGTGACTAGTCTCAGTGACTATTCCTTTGGGGTATGCACTTATTGCTTCAAAATGATTTTATTTTCATTTCCAATTTCCAATAAGTTTGTGTACATTTGAAATTGACCATAAACTATAAATTATAATAGACAAAAAAAATTACCTTTGAATATGAAAATAATAAAAGATTAGATGGATTGCTTTAAAAAAAATGTTTTTTTACCATAATTGAAATGATTTACATTGTTCAAAGTGATTCCTCTCTTCAATTATTGCACTGTTCTTTAATTAAATCCAGGTTGAATTCTATTAAAAAAAGATTAGATAGCAATACAAGATTAGTTGTAGTAGATTAATCTTAAAGTTTTATTTATTTTTATTAGAATTATGTCTTTTAGGTTATACTAGAGTAAATGAGATATGATAATTTAGGTTACTTTTTTACATTAAATATTTCCTAGGTTATGGCCAATAACTCACTAATTATTAAAAATTTCTCTTAAATTATTCTTTTATATAAAAATTTGTAGTATTTCTAGGTTATAATTAGATATTACATTTAGTTCTGTATTTTAGAAAAAATAGGTTAAGTAATTCACAATTTATTCATTAAGAAAAATATATGATATTAATAAATTTAATTTAGACTTATATTATATTCTAAGTTTAGAATGATTTTACCAATTTAGGGTGTTTATTTTAATCACAACTTAGACTTCCTTATTATCTAGCTTAACATTTGTAGGGTTTGGGTTTGGTCTTAGTTATATAGTCAACATTATCTATTTCCTAGTTTTCTCTTGAAATGTGTTGTTAAAGATATATTAATAAATCTTTATTTGTTATTCAACTCGACTCATTGCCAATGATTACCTTGCATACCACTCCTCAAACCTATCAAACTAGAATTTAAGAGAAGAGATTGTAAATATGTGTTTTGTCGAAATGACATTTTTGAATCATGTAAGGTTCACAAAGAGATTAGAGTATATAATAGTCCTTGTTTTTTGTCTAACATTTTTACATAAATTTAAGATGGAATTTTGAAAAGATAATTATTGAAGCCCTCTCAAAATCCTTCTCGTGTGAGATCCAGATACTAGTAAGATCCACATTGAAGTTTGAAGGATACTTTTTCAATGTGTTTGAATAATTATTATATGCACTGGTTTTTGAAAAGAGAAATGGGAATCCCTATCAATCCCTCTCATTTGACATCTAGATGTTAGTAGACTCAAGACTAAAGTTTGAAGGATAATCTTTCACGTGTTCTAATACTTAGGTTTATTATGGTGAAGATGATGCTTAGGGATTAGGTGGAGTTTGAAATTGAATGGCTAGTTACTCACTAAGTGGGTCCATATGGACAAACATATAAATTAGCTTTGTGATGGTATTTGTAACTTTTTTTGGCCGTTAATGAAAACGTGGATTGGAAAAAACTTCATGTAATGTAAACTGTCATGGAAAAGTTATTCTTCTATTTTTTTTTACTTTTATGTTGTTTCTTTAAACCATTGGTTATGGTAATGATCAAGTGGTCACAACAAGGATAAACAATTTTAAATCTCATAGGGATGTACAATGTTAGAAGTACAATAGTTTTGGGAAGATACCTTGGCACTCGACAAAAATCATCTTTTTAGTTTTTATTATTAATGTTAGGGATCTGATGATTGATCTCTTTTGACCTTATAACATGGCACTTATACTAAGTGAAGCTCTTCTCAAAACAATTCTAGACACAAATAAGCTTTGGTACCTCATGAGCCTACTTTCATCCCCAATTTCATATTATGCATTCAGATAAGGTTGCTAGTAGTTCTCCACTACTGGAATCACTTTGGCATGATAAGAAAAAACATTTCCCCTCGCAAAATAAATAGGCCAAAAAAATGCAATACAAAAAACCAATACTACTAAAGGTTCTCACTATGTTCACATTAATTAACAAAACAAGTGCACCAATCTCTTTCTAAATGGTCTTTTTTCCAATCTCATCTTTTATTATGGGTACATTTTCGTCACTCTCAACCTTTATTTTAGTCTCTCCTCCTCTAATCTAACTCTTGGACGTGATAAATCCCCCATAAAAAGAATTTGGATGTGATAAATCATCATATGCATGGTTTACCTCACTAATTCTAAGTAAAAGTTGAATCACTTGGGATTTCTTCGTATTATCATTTTTTTTTTCGATACACTGTTTTTAATAAATAATAAAATTTTGTTATACACTTTCAGTTTCAAATGAAAAGAATGATTTATTTTTACATGTCAACATTGAAGGGTTCAATTTCTCACAACCCTTCAAAGTGAAATGGGACCCTGCCCTTCAAATTTGATCCCTGAAAAAGACCCTTCTCCAAGCCTCTCGAATATTCGTACATTCATTTTGCATCCAAAATTCTAATTCTTAAACGCGGAGATCTTTTTAACTATTGTCGAAGTTGACTATAAATGCATATGTACTTGGCAGCATTACAATTTACAACACGGTATACGTTGCTCGGGAATCGGGATACATGTCTTTGAATTTTGAAACACTCGCAAATTTAATGTATATGTAAATATATGGTTGGATATAAAACACTTTAAATCTAACCATGTAAATAGGTGTATATGTGACAGTATTGTTATTAGATATGAAACATTTTAAATCTAAATATTATATGATTGGTGTATATGTGACTGTATTGTTAGATATGAAACATTTTAAAACTAAATAGTATATGATTTAAAATATTAAATGTATGGATATACAGTATAAGTATTGATTACTTTGTTATTACCAACCGTAAATGTATATATAGGATTCTCGGACAAAATTTACATTAAATGCTAATTTATACTCTTATTTCCATACACCAACCCCTATATAGACCGATCCAACTTCCCCGAGCCTGTAAAATTATCTCTGCAGGTCACTTCAATCGTACTGGTTAAGCTGAAGGGAATCGATTCCCGATCAAACTCAACCTTTCGTAAAGGTATACAAATTAGTGAAAATGTTCATACAGAACTTACAAACCGATCGCATGCGCCTTTCATAGTCTAAATCGCTCTGAAAAGATATTAAAATCTCGTATATCGATTTGGTTTTATTTCAATGTCTTTAAAAATTCCGGTTTTGGAATTTTAAAATGCTTTTCGTCTCGTCAAGCTTTGGAATAGTTCAAATTTTATCGTTATTTTAGTCTCAGGCAAAAGAAGCTTTTCAGAAAAGTTCGGCACTTGTCTTTTGCTGTAAGCAGTCATATCTTTTCTGTATTTTATTGAAATATGGTTCTTTAGCTCATTTATTGGCTTGAACTTTTTACAGGCATTTGTACCGTGCTTTCTGTATTCTGAGCCGATCGTCTTGTAAATTAAGTCCAAAATCTGTTATATCGTACTAAATTGACCTCGCGCCTTGTTTTCTGGTTTAACATCAGCGTGCATCTTCTTTTCTTGTTAAGTTTCAGCTTGAAATTTCAATTACGGTTAAATCTCCTAAAGAACTTCTGAGAAACGTGTTGCATTTATGTATGTTGAGTCTGTACTTTTCGTTACCCTGTTAACTTGTTTGGACATAAAGATTTGCCCTTTGATTCGTGTATTCTAAGTTTTGATGACATTTGGTGTATATTCTTAGTTGATTATATTGATTGATCTGTGAAGGGAGCGAAACATCTGTTTTCTTGCACCTTGTTTTCTGGCTTAATTTCAGCGTGTCTTTTCTGGTTAAATTTCGGCTTACAGTCTAAATCGCTTTTCTGTATATTTTTCGATGAAACGGAAAATCCTCCAAGTACTTCCTTGGATGGTAAATGGGATAATCAGCTCTGGTTATGAAGCCTAACCCTAAGGGAGAAGAGGTGTGACCTCATCATAAGACTCGTGACTGCTTAAGCAAACCCTCTGCACGCATATGCATTTTGTTTTTGCCTTTAAGAAAACCTTTGGCACTTCCAGGCATTTTGCTCATGGTACCTAGTGTATATTGATCGATCTGTGAAAGAAGTTAAAGATCTGTTATCTTCTGCTTGTTTCAAGCTTGAATCTTGTTTTCTGGCTTCATTTCAGTGTGTATCTCTTCTGGTTAAGCTTTGGCTTACACTTTCAGTTTACTGTTTAAATTTTCTCTCTTGATATATGTATATTTTTCAAGGAAAACTGGAAGGAAACTTCTAGGCACTTACTTGCATTTGGCTGATGGTACTTAGTGCAGCATTATTAAGCTGATCACGCGGTAGGGACATTGACTGAGGCATACAACAGAGGTGCTCAGAGCATTCACTCACTAAACCACTCAGGTTAGCCCACTTTCGTTGAATTTTCTGAGAAAAATGATGCATTTGTCATGGAATGTATTTTGAGTTTATACATTTGTCATGGAATGTATTTTGAGTTTATACATCCATGTCGTGGATCAACCCATAGACCTCCTGCTTCAAGCTCAAAGCACTCAATCATTAAACCACTCAAGTTAGCCCACTTGCCTTGAATTTCCTGAGAAATGTGATGCATTTGTCATGGAATGTATTTTGAGTTTATCCATCCATGGATTGTATTTTGAGTGTGTACCTCTGGTTTACCTGTAAATTTATCTGGACATGAAAATGGAGTGTAATTGATGTGTTTTAGATGTTGATTACATTTAGCGTAAATTAATCTTTGATAGGATTATGAAAGAAGTTAAATATTTGTTCTATGATACTTGACTTTAGTTCGCACCTTCTTTTCTGGGTCAATTTCAGCTTGTATCTTCTTTGTCGTGTAGTATCAGTTTGCAATTTAAATTTTGGTTGAATTACGTTGAGAACTTTTGAGAAACTTGTTGTATTTGCCTTTCTCTTTGTATATTTTGGAGTTTATCTGGAATGTACTTAGGTTTGAGCCTCCTGTTTAGTTGTAAATTTGTTTTGGACATAAAGATCTACAGTATAATTGGTATATGTTAACATAACATCTAATTGTAAATTGTTTTGGACGTAAGGATCTAGAGCGTAGTTGGTGTAGTCTACGTCTTGATGAGTTTTGGCTTAAAACATTAGTTTATTGAATTGATCCCGTTTGCCAACATCATATATATTTTTGTTCTGTTTTCCTTCCAGTTGCAATGGCAAGCATTTTTTTTTGGAAATATTGCTTATAGAAACTTACAGCTGCCCTTTTGGCTGACCTACTGTGCTATGAGGGGCATAGCTATGCCGCCAAAATCACCAAGGACTTGCACCTGGCCCTCCAAGCCCACCCGGGGATTTTGATTCTTTGAACATGGATACTGTGCTATGAGGGGCATAGCTATGCCGCCAAAATCACCAAGGACTTGCACCTGGCCCTCCAAGCCCACTTGGGGGTTTTGATTCTTTGAACATGGGTATCCATGTTAATAGAAGGCTGATCGCCTTGCTCCTGGACGACACTCCTGTGGGTTCAGTCGCAATTTCTTCCAGATTACGCTTTAGAGATTTCTGCAAATCCTTTCTTTTTCGGAATGAGGATAATACACTAGTTAAAGTATTGAAGAGTTTCACCCTAGTTCCTTAATTCTTCAACAATTGCGAGAAGGCTAGTTTTGATCACATGCCACATCATTTGATAAAATCAGTCAGATAATCATCTTTGCCAAGGACTTTACTTTTCTTTATTGAGAATATTACATCTTGCAACTCATCTTTGAATTTAGAGGCCAAAATGTTTGCATCCATTTTTTCAGTGATAATCTTTGGAATGTTGTTTAATAAAGCTTCTTGATTGGTGGGGAATCTAGAGCCTAGATTAGATAATAGATTTTGAAAGAAAATATTAGCGTCCTTGTATATTTAGGCTTGTCTCTCAATGACTGATGAGATGATTTTATTGACGAACAGGGTAGGTCAATGGGACTCAAAAGTACTATTAGTATAGACAAATTGTAGGAGTTTAGGGAAACTTCTATAAACCAATGTTATCAGAACTGGCAGAACTGGCCGGTCCGAATTGGAGTCATGCACCGGAAATGACCAGTTCCATACTGAACCGGCTGGTTCTGTACAGGAATCAACCTTTTTCACTCAGACTGGTTGGTTCCGTACAGAACTGGCCAGTTTCATACAGGAATTGACTGTTTGCATATAACCAGTTCCGTACAGTGTCGTATGACTGTGATGGTGGGGTCAAAAGATTAAATTTAAAAAATAAAAAATAAGCAATTTTTGAAACCAAATGAAGGTAAACCGTAGTAATCATTAGTAACATTAAATGGAAATATTAAATTCTTAAATGGTAATGTCACTTTTAAAGTTTTACTTAAATTTTTAATATTACCGTTAATTGTTTCATGATGTTTGAGAGTGGTTCCAACCTCATTGGACTTCATATGCAAAAAGTAGAATTTTAGATCCCATTCAGAATTCAATAGACCTAATAGTGATCAGGGTTTCAGGATTGCAACGTTTCCACTGGATAATTTCTATCATGTATGAGGGTATGGGATTGGCATTCAATCAATCACATCTTCCCCTCTACGTACCTCGATGTTGGTGGTTCTGATTGTTTAACTCCTTTGTCATGACCTTAGTAAAAATGTACCCTTCACTCAAACAAAAATACTTATTAGGCATGGGAACTGTTTTCTACTTTTTGTAATGTTTGGATTAGGAGGTTTCATCAAAATTGTAGGCTGTCAACTAATGTCCTTTTACAAAACCCACATTCCATAATTTTCTAATTCATCTCTGTTAAAAAATTCTCTTGCTTCATTAAAATGCATGCCTAGGGTTCATTTCTTGGGAATTGGAGAATTTTTATTTTGGTAAGGCTCTTGAGGCCTTACCAAAATGCATGCCAAATATTTTATGCATGCATGATATAAGGAAACTTTGTGTGATGAATTGCAATTTGTCATCTAGGCACAAAACCCATGTCTTAGATTTCCTCAATTCATCTCCAAAATGCTTGTACTTTGCTTACAAAACTGCCCTCTGATACTGTTTTTGACATTTCAAGAAAATGCATGCAATCATCACTAAATGCACACCAAGGCCAAGTCAAGGTTCCAAATCAAGCTCTGAAAGATGATCTGAATTCTAAATGCAATTATCTACAAGCCCTTTTCATCTTGTGCCACGACTCTGTGTCTAATTCTATAGTGCTTAAAACAAAACTGGCCTTGTTTAATTCAGGAAAATGCATGTCAAGAGCTTTAAAATGCATACTCTGGGCAAAGTAGGCACTCCCAAGTCCTGAAATTTGAATTGGTAGTACTACAAAGTTTTCCACACCTGTCTATGAATTCAAATGCATGCAAGATAGCTTGCTTAGCCAGGGATGCTCCTGCATCAATTCACTGTGCTCACTCTATAGTCTGGTTACAAATTAGAAAGTGACAAACAAGATTAGACAATGCATCTCTCGATTGAAGCTGCTGATTCTTTTTCTTCTTCTTGGTAAGACGAGGCAGGTTATTCATGTTTATTTTAGAGTCACAGTATTATTCTTCTCTTATGGGTCTTTTAGATAGGGGAGACATGGTATCTATTAACTGGATTAATGAGTTAAAGGTTTCCTCGTTAGGTTGTAAAATAATCTTAAAATGTCCCTAAGCTGGTGACATGGTGACCAAACATTTTTGAATTGTAAAATGCTGATCAACCAGACTGCTTTGGTGTGTCATTCTGCTGACGATACATGCATTTTTCTCCCCGACTACAACAAAATTATACAATTACTTTTATTGTACAGAATTAATAAAATGTTTCACCACCATAAGGAGGTCGAGGTGCCCGGAGAAATTGTGAAGATTTACTGTGAAGCCAATCCGAAATACTACTTAACAGCAAAAGAAGATGATGTGGTGCTTGCACCTGGCGATGAATCCAATCCCTATCAGGTAAATTACATTGCCTTTTGTACTCCTTCACTGAAGTCTGATTTACCAATTCTTTTGCAGGTTTTGTGTGCATAGCTTATGATAAATTGAACAAGTAATTTCATGAATGCAAGAATAGCTGTGTATCAACTTTATTCAAGTTTACTGGACATTGCAGCAATGGATCATGGATACTACCTGGGGAATAAGGGTGAAAGATAGAGCCGGTTTCCCAGCATTTGCCTTAGTAAACAAGGCCACACGTCAGGCTCTAAAGCATGGGAAGGAAGAGAAAGAGAAGGTCTGATAATCCCAAGCCTTAATACATTGTCAAATATTTGTAATTCTTAGATGTGACTAAACCACACATTGACCTAGTGCTTTGTATCTCCCTTCAGAGGTGTACTGGCTGGTTCTCTGACACTATATAATTTGTAGTAGTTTCCCAAATCTTCAGTTTCCTTGGAAGATATTTTTCAGTTTCCTTGTTTTATTGAGTTTCAATAAAACAAATGGATACTAATTGGAAACTCAATTGGATTCGTTCACTTGAGTAGTCAAATATCATGCTGACTTATTTTCTTACACATGGACCAGGTTTACACATGTCCGTACTCAAAAGATGAACTAGATGAAGTTGTTCTTTGGACTCAAAGTGATGACGTTGGAAATGGTTATCAATGTATCCGTCCAGTGGATAACACAGACCTGAATTTGGATGCAAACCATGGTGATCCAGAAAGTGGAGGCATACAAGATGGAACAGATCTGATTCTTTTCAAGTGGAAGAAACAAGAAAATCAGAAGTGGAAGATACTGCCCATTTGTAAGTAAAGCCTTTGCAGGCAAGGAGACCTGTTTGATATGGACTGGTTCTTTCTTTATGTTAGTATGTATGCCTTATGCTGGTACAGGGGACTTCTTATTTTTTGTGTTATGAGTGTGATATGGACTGGTTCTTTCTTTATGTTAGTATGTATGCCTTATGCTGGTACAGGGGACTTCTTATTTGTTATGATTTGTTTCATACTGAAATCTGACATTTTGCGCACTGTGTTCTTTCTGCGTTCGAAACTTAGATCACAATGTACCAAATTGCGAATCACCTAGCTTTAATGGATTTCATATTCCATCATTTATTAGTTGTCATGGACCTGGTAGTCTAAGAGATGTTCATCTTGATTGTGGTTAATAAGCTTTTAATCCAATTTCCCAAGTCCAAAAGTATGAAGCAGAGGATTCACCATACGGAGGTGTCCCAAAATATGACGGAGAAGATGTCCCAAAATATGGAGGTGCACCGTATGAAGGTGTGTCAAGTTTTGGGGGTGCACAGTATGGAGAAACCGTCCCGAGTTATGGAGGTGCACCGCATGGAGAAGATTTCCCAAGCTATGGAAGTGCACCCTATGGAGAAGGTGTTCCAAATTACGAAGGTGCTCCTTATGGAGAAAGGACAGACAAAGTTACAGACTATGAAGGTCCAGCATACGCAGTACACACACAACATCATCATCACGATTTCCCACAGAGCATTCCTGAAGGCCAAAGTGTAAGGATTTACTGTGAACAAAGTCCTGAATATTTCTTGGCTGTACGTGATGGGGAGGTGGTTCTTGCACCCGGTGATGCAGAAGATGTTTCTCAGGTACGCAATGTTCTGTATGGTTTTTAGTCGCCAACACATAAGAACCTTGTAAATATTTTGACTAAATTTTATCTTTTCAATTGAGCTGTTATTGAACATGGCAATTTCGGTGAACTAATTTTCAGTACTTTGGCTGCAGCACTGGATCAAGGTGGATGAATGGGGAAACAAAATACGGGACGAAGTAGGTTTCCCAGCCTTTGCGTTGGTTAGTAAGGCCACATTGAAGGCTCTAAAACATGGCAGCCAAGAGTGGGATAGGGTGAGTTTAAAATCTTATTAGGCTGAAATTAGTTAGTTCGAACCATTCTTTATGTTTACCGAGTGCCAGTTTCTGTGTTCCCTCAAACTAAAATATATCTGTCGAACATACATTCTGAAGTATTTCATGGTCGGAAAGAACATTATTTACCCTTTAATTCTGCTTTAAGTTTTCTTGACTTGTCTTCCTCTACATTCAACTACAATATGGACAATCTGCACCTTCCCAAAAGACCATTTGTTATGACCACTTGTGAATTCACAAATTCTGATAAACAGTTTTTCTGTGTGTAGGTTGAGCTATCTTATTATAATGAAAATGATCTGGATGAGTCTATTCTTTGGACGCAAAGTGACGATGTTGGTCGTGGATATCAGTGTATTCGTCCTGTAGGTAACATTCATTTGAATCTAGATGCAAAGCTTGCTGATGGCAAACATGGGAATGTTGAAGATGGGAACGAGCTGATACTGTTTAGTTGGAAGAAACAGAAAAACCAGAAATGGAAAATGCTTCCTGTCGATTGTAAGTTATCTTCTAGATTTGGAGACATTTGTTAACATCTGAAGCCTTTTTTGGTCAGAAATTATGCTACTTAGATCATCAAAGTTTGTGTTTGTGGGTCAGAGAGACTAATATTATCCATTTTGTATTTATGATATTTGGCAGAGGCAAGTGCGAGGGGATATGCGTAATTTAGGCTCTTGGAGTTGGAGTGTGTATCATTTGGGTTCCGCAGCATTTCCAGCGACGTCAAATCTTCTAAAATAAGATAAAGAACTTATCCATCTGCTTTATAATATATTGATATCTTGGTGTGCATTGCGAAGTTTATATGTATAGAAGAAATATGTACAAGGGTTTCCAAATCTAAATGTGTGCGAGTTTTGGTCATTGAATTAACACATTATGGAGGATACTTATTGAATAATATCTGCTTTATTTTAGATCTGTTCTCTTTGTGATGAATTAGTGCAAATCAAAAGTGATTTTGACGCTGCAAATGTATGGATAAACCAGTAACCATTTAGGCTGGATTTAAAATCATGTATACATTACATAGATATGTTTTCAAAGCATTCAACTATAATTAATCAAATGGATCTTTAAAAGGCGCATAAAAAAAAAATTGCAATGAGTCAAGATTTTAAGAAATTTTCAATCTTGCTTTTCTTCCATTCTTTTTACTTATTCTGTTCTCTTGATAACGCATCTAAAGACCCATTATTCACCAAAAGAATCTGATCCTTATTTAAACCAGAATTCTCAATGTTATATGCTCTCTTCATTCTTCATTCCTCTTGATGAAAATATCCATAGTTACCACAGCCCTTGAAAAAAGAAATCCAAAGACTGTACTCTTGTGTTATTTGTTTTATATCTTTATACTTGAATCTTCTTTATTTAAGTCGGATTTTTTTCCATTAAAAGCAAAAGTCTTTTAATTGTTTAATGGACAGTAACTTGTGAATTTCAAATTTTCTGCGTTTTAGAAATACTCAATTTTTATAGCTTAATTTTGAAAGCTATGTTGTCTCAATTTAATAGTAAACCAGACATCATATTTTAACAGCGGTGTTCGAAGCAAAATGCAAAATACGAGGAAATGGAAAAATGCAAACAAGTAAATTGCCATATCAAATGAAATATATAATACAATGGGAAAAGTTATCAACTTCTAACTAGCTAAAGTCCAACTACATAAGCCAGGAGGAAGTCTTAAATGCTCTTATGAGAATTTTTACAGCTAGACTTTCCTATTAAACTGTCAAAAATTGTCGCATAAGAAGTATATTTTGTGGCCTCTAAGGTTGCTGTTATAAGTTTCATTTGCTGCTTCAAGGCGCATATGATAAGTTGGTCGGCAAGATAGATTCCTTATCATAGATAGGAAACAATTGCATGCTTTTCAATTCCAGGATCTAGTATATGATATTTTTGCATGGAGTGAGCTAGCTATGGAGCAATCCTCCCTCCATCGGACGGAGGAGGAGCAAAGTAATTTTCTCAAGCATATTGGCCTACCAATGCAAAAAAGGAGTAAGCTAGACCAATGCAAAAAACGAGTAAGCTAGCTATGGAGCAATCCTCCCTCATTGGACGGAGGAGGAGCAAAGTCAGCGTGACTTTGCTCCTCCTCCGTCCAATGAGGGAGGATTGCTCCATAGCTAGCTTACTCTTTTTTGCATTGGTCTAGCTTACTCCTTTTTTGCATTGGTAGGCCAATATGCTTGAGAAAATTTGTATGAAACGACAAATGCCACCTCATCACTAAAGTTGAATTGATGGGTAAGCATCAGGGTTATCATACTTGGTGAGTTCGTCTGCTAGGTAACGTGAGACGTAGGTCAAAAAGCTGACTCGCCATGTTTGACCGCAACTCAAGTGGATTCTCAAATCCTAGTGCTAAATCATTCCAGTGTGTGACAAGGGTTTTATGACAGTAATGGTTTGGATTTTTTTGTTTAAATTTATCGTTCTATTTGATTGATTATAAAACTTTGCTTCTTAAAAGTTTGGCTATTGAAATTTCAAAAAATTAGATGAATCAAACGAAACTTTAATTTTGATTATAAAACTTTGTTTCTTAAAAGTTTGGTCTTTAAAATTTCAAAAAAATAGATGAATAAAACAAAACTTTAACTCTTTAGAAAAATTCTATTTAAAGTTCCAAATTATTTCAATGATTTTGAATTATTTTCCTAGTTATTTCAAGTTGTAAGTCACTCTTGAGAAGCTGTTTAGTTAAGTCATTTATTAAGCAACCTTAGTAAGATTCACCTCTATAGTAACTAACATTCATTAGATAGAAAGACTTGGCATGGTGTGGAACACTTTTGTATTGGATTGGTTCATAATAGCTTGGTCATCCATCCAAAAAGATATAACAGAATTGGGATTTAACTATTGTTTTCATGTTTTTTCCTTTTACTTTGATTTTGGCCGTGATGTTTTTTCAATTCACTTTGATTTTGGTAGCAATTGTTGTAATCATCTGAAACAGTATTTTTTTGACTTGGAAATGGAGTTATCTTTCCACTCGACCATTTGCACCAATCGGACGACCAACAATGCGTGATGTGAAAGCTCACGCGAGCTAGGTCGTTCGATTGGTGCAAATGGTCGGGTGGAAAGGTAACTCCCTTGGAAATGGAGTTACCTTTCCACCCGACCATTTGCACCAATCAGACGACCAACAATGCGTGATGTGAAAGCTCAACGTTAAATACCACTTTAGCCATATGAAATGGTATTTAAAACTTCCACTAATGCCTAAAAACTCTTTGAAATAAGGCTAAGGTATTCATCCCAAAAACCATTAATAGAATGAAGTTGTTTATTAATGTAGCAAACAATCTTGGACAGGATTAATTCAAAATTAGGCAAAAACTTCTTAAACAACATTTATCTATGCATAGAACTCGAACCACAATGGAATTCTAAACACGCAAGTTTTTTTTTAAATCGTTTTTGAAATTATCCTTTGAAAAAAGTATTTTTTTTACATAATTAGCTTAACTAAAAAAGTCTTTTTATCTACACACGTAACTTAACTTATTATTAATCAAAATTAAAATTTGTGTGTATTCACAATTTTGGTAGCTATTATTATATTGTTGGATCTTGCTACACAATTAACTTGTTATTAAGTGAATAGCAAGTGAAATTTGTGTATTGTTATATTGCTTGATGTGGAAGCAATGCTAGAGGCATCCTTACTAGAAGAGGCATGTAAAGCTCTTAAAGGTGCTTTTCTTTGAGTCTCCACCAAGACAACCTTAATACCTTCTTAGACTATGATATCTAGTGCCTCATCGATTATATATCATGGTGGAAATATTACGTGGATGTAAGAGAAGGGTTGGAATTAACAATATGGAGGTTTGGTATGGGTGGAACATTTATTTTGAACCATTGTTTTTACCTTGTCATTAATCAATGCCTTTTTATAGGGATTCATGTTTATACATTTTACATGGTAACATTGTATAGTGGAACAAGGATCAACATGTGTATACATTTTATTGGTAACAGTATATAGGTGGAATAAGGATTAGTAAGGCTTAAGTAGAATCCATGGTATAGAGGAACTATAAGGGTAGAATTTCGACACATAATTGTTATTTTTCGTAATAATTATGTAATAATGTAGGACTTTGGCATGAAACTTATTATTTATTCATTAAACTTAAATTGGAAGAACTCTTGAGTGGAATTATCTATCATGGAAGGATCATAAGGGATTGAACTTTAAAGTGGAATTATCACTTACCACAAAACCATTGCATGGTGAAACATCACAAGCAAAGCTAGGAGAGATTTTCTTGAAAGTTGACATGGAACGGTAAGGTATAGAATTTTAATATGCGGAAGTTTCCTAGAACGTCACATGGAACGGTAAGGTATAGAATTTTAATATGCGAAAGTTTCCTAGAACTTCACATGGAACTATTAATTACCTAACTGGATTATAGAGTGAGAACTAAGAATAATGGAATTCTTGAGTAGAATCAACTTTATAAAGGAACAATTAGGGATGAAATTGAGATGTAGAATCATCATCAATCGTTTAATGATGACGCAATGGAACTTTGAGATGTGGAACTATCAATCACACAATGGAACTATAGGGTGGATCTAGGAGTAATGGTACTATTGAATTTGACTTTAGGGAAGGACTCAGAAGGAGTGGAACTTTAACATAGAATCATAACCTACTTGGGAATTAGATGATGTCTTAATGTAAATACAATATGGATAAGTGAACATCATGACGTGGTGGAGCTATATGTGAGGAGCAGGTACTAATCAAATCACTGATCCAGTTTATAACTCATTCGCTCTGGGTATGGAGGATCATCTTCTAGATATTTTTTGTGCTCACGATACGAAGGAAATAATGACTAAATCATTATCCACGTTAGTCATTATTTCCTTCGTATCGTGACCACAAAAAATATCTAGAAGATGATCCTCCATACCCAGAGCGAATGAGTTATAAACTGGATCAGCTATTTGATAAGTGAACATCATGACGTGGTGGAGCTATATGTGAGGAGCAGGCGATGGTGGAATGATTGAATAGAATTTGTTATATGTAGGCATTGCAAAGGAAGGAACTTTAGTGTGGAGTCATTACTTGCTTGAAACCTATGCAATGAGAGTGTTGAACTTTGATGTGGTTATGTTGCTTGCTCCTTGAAATTGTAGGGTAGAACTAGGAGTAGTTGAACTCTTAAGTTCAATTAACAGTATAGAGGAATTGTAAGAGGGGTGAAACTTTAACATAAAACCATCACTTGTTTAACAATTATGTCTGAAATGTCTTTGAGAACATTTGAATCGTAGTGAAAATAAACATTTAGAAATTCATATGCAATGTTGACTATGGAAGTACATTTTACATCAGGATGAAGTTGTATTAAGGTCTTATCACATACACAATATAATTCCTCTATGAAGCTTAAGCATCCAAGGAAACATTCATGTTGAACAAGAGAGCCTTATGTTTTTATTTACTGGTTTTTTTTTTTGTTTACAAGATGTTATGTTCTCCTTTTCTCTATATACAATAAAAAATGGTTTACTTACCCACACATCATTACTCTTTCTACACAGAAGTATGAAGATATATGATATGATATATACACCATCACAATGTAATACTCAATAAACAAAGGTTTACATGCTCACCCATCATTCTTCTTCAAACACACAAGTATGAAGATATATGATGTGATATGTGCAACATCACAATGCAATACTCATTGCATTGTGTGAGATTGGTTTACTAATTACAATTACCAACATTGGAAAGAAGAAGAAGAAACGTCGTTTTTTTTTGTTTTTTTTATTTTAAATAATTTTATAAATGATTTATTATTAATTGAAATAAAAGAGTTACATGAAATTTTGAATTTATAATTTGTAAGTTGTTACAATCTTATGAATTTTTAATTTTATAGTATATGTTCTTTTTTCAATTATGAAAAAAAAATCAAGAGTCTAATATTCCTACAAACTTTGTATTATTATGAATTATTATATTTGGTTTTTATTAAGAAACAATAAAATTGGTTACCAACTTTGTATTATTATATTTGGTTTTCTATTAAGAAAAAGTAAAATTGGTTACCAAAAGCAATTATAGTACCATTCAAATAATTGCTAAATTAAAAATAATTAAATTATAAAAAATTCTAAATCATAAAGCACCATTGAACTTCATCAATAATATTCATATAATTATTATAGATTGCTTCAAGGATTTATGTATTTATGACAAGGAATTAACCTTGGGTTTAATTTAGGTATGAAAGAATATTTACAAGTAATTAATTATTTATAGATGTTATTTTCTAAAGCATTTGTTTTGTGTTTGTAGTTTTATTATGTTTTTTTTGGACCAGCCTTTGGTCTAAGAAATAATAACTCAAGGGCATCTAAGTTGCAGAAAATTGTCAGATTTGACTTGTAGTTTTATTATGTTTTTTTTAGACAAGAACGATTAGAATTGTATTAATCGCTTTCTGGTATAATCAGAATCTGAGGCGTACAATCTTAAAGAGGGTTGATGGCCTCTAACAGTGCTATTAACCTTCTTATGAATTATGGATATCATGGGGGATAAATCCCACCTACTTTTAGAGCTTTTTCAGGAAAAAGACCAAAAATGTTTACAAGAGTAAACTCTCACGAACTGTGAACAGAGAAGAGTGCAGAAGCAAAACATTAATTAGGAGTAAAATGCCCCTGAATAAAAGGGTCTAACCGCTTCTAAGATCCCAAAAAAAGGTTTGAGGCCGCTTCATTTTCCCTACGTTCTTTTTTGGTCTTTCGCCCTCTAGTGAGTGGAGGAGAAGCCTTCTGGATCGGAGCTTCCCTCTAACCCAGAGGAAGGTACTAAGGAAGTCAGTCTTGCTTGGGCTGAAGTCTCGTGATCTAACGTCCAAGCGTCTCTCTTGGAGCCTGAAGGAGCAGGGCTTGGAGAAGCTTCTTTCACGGATGGGGCAGTGACAACTGTCACCTAGGGGGGACCTTCGCCCAGTACCGGATTTTTCGCTGCTTCTGACTCTTAAACTTCAACTTCCTGCAAAACTTCAAAGTTGTTTTTGACTTCCAGCAGAGGGGAGGAAGGAGGATCATGAGAGGGATCCTTTTGATGTTGAGGCTCCTTTCGTCGAGGAGAACGACGTCGATTAGAGACCGGTTGGAACTCTCCTTCTTTTGGTGCAGGAGTTGTTGATTTCTGAGATTCAAAGAGCTTGGGGCAGCTTTTGGCAAAGTGACCATAAACATGGCAAAAATTGCATTTGAATAGAATCTGCTCGTATTCCAGTTCTTAAATATGGCTCCATTCTCCTAATGTAAGCTTTAGGGCCTCTGAGAGCCATTTTTCGAGATTTACTTCTACGCAAATGCGAGCACATGTAAACTAACCCCCTTTTGGATCTGCACTATCCAGGTAGCGCTCTAGCTTATTACCGATGTCCTCAAGAGAGCTTTTCCCCCAAAGATGAAGTGGGAGATGAGGCAGTCTTACCCAGACTGGAGTAGCTGTGATCTCTACTTTTGGGTTAAAACCCAAAGTCCAAGGGGCTAAAAATAGCCCTCTCAAGCCCATGAAGAAGGGACCCGATCAAAAAACAAGTTCTCGTCCTTTTTTTTTCAGAAACAAAAAAAACAAAATAACCCCTACTAGCTGCAAAGAGAGAGACCTGGCCTTGCAAAATAGGGTTCCAGTTTTCAGCTATCCAAAGCTCTACCACCTTAGGGTTGGGCCACAACCCTGTAAACTTGCCGATGAGGGCTTTCTCTGAGAGAATGAGAGCTTTTCGACATGGATCCGAAGGAGAGAGTTCCAGAAAGGGGATCTCATCAATCTTTTTCACGAACTTGAAGGGAGGCAGAGAGGTAGCCTGAGGAGCGGCTGCTTGAACAAGGGCCTTAAAGGCCTGGAGCTGGGCTTGGATCTCCATGACCAAAGAACCCACGTAAACCGGCAAGCGCGGATCCGGACATCGCGCAGAAGCTCGAGGAATCAAAGGGCTGGGACCTTCGAGCGACAGCCTAAGCAAGCGAGCGAGTAGTAGGCAGGACCGCGCTACAGAGCAATTGCCAGCTCTCGCATAATCCAAAAACAAAGGTAGGTCACCCATAACTTTTAGTTTTATTATGTTGATAGACATTAATATTTCATATTTTGGGCTTCACTCGAGTATATCAAGTGTATATTCAGGATTCATTCATGGTCATGGTATCTTGTTGTGCTTAAATGCATCTTTATTAAGATCTAAATAGGCTTAGTTTAATGGCTAAAGGAAATTGTTAGTCAAACTTTAAATTCTCATGCTTACGGATTTTTTTGTTTGTTTAATTAATGTTTTAAAATTATTTAAGTGGGCAACTTAAAAAATGACTAGTGACCTATTGAGGTTCAATGACCACAAGTAGTTGTGTAAGTTTTAATGTGTTTGCGAACATCAATAGTATTTTTTAAACTTTCCAATATAAAATGTTCATTAAAAATGGAGTTTTAAATTTGATTTTTCATAATTAAAAATGGTTTATATACCAATAAAATTTATATTGCTAAATTAAACTACTATATTTTCTCTTGTAATGGATTTTCTAGGATACGAGTAATTGTACCACAAATGATCAAATAAATTTTTTTGCATAACCATTCTTCTTTAGGTTTTTTCTATATAAAAATACATTTAATTGAAATCCAAAAACAAGATTGCATTTGATTTTTTCTTAAAGATCAAGTTAATTTAATAGGTCATAGTCTTAAGTTCCCTAAGATTGCATAACTATTCCTCTTTAGTTTTTTTCTATATAAGAAATGTTCAATTGAAATCCAAAAACAAATTTGCATTTGTTTTTCTTAAAGATCAAGTCAATTTAATAGGTCATAGTCTTAAGTTCCCTAAGAATGTGTTTACCCTCTGTTTCCCTCAAAAGTCAATCTTACTACTTAGAGTAACTTCTATGATTTTGTTATAAGTAATAGATGAACGTAGCTTAAAAAACAAAAATGGAAAGATGCAATTCATACCAAACATTGTGTGACAAGAGTTTAGATTCTTTCACAATACACTTTTATTTTATGAACAGTGCATCTTGCAAGCTCTTTATTACTTTTATAACATCATATATGTGCTAGTGCTCAAATGTTTGATCTTGTTCCTACTAATCTAAGCAACATTGTTTATCAAAGCTAATAAATGTTGTTTTGACAAGGTTGTGATGAATGTAAAGTTATATGGACACCATATTCGAAAAATATTTAACTTGATTTAAATTTATTCTAGTGAAAAAATTGACAAAGAAAGATAAATTATACAATATGAAAATGTTTATTATAGAATAGTGGCGAATAGAGTTAGAGCAAGAACACAAGTACATTAACCATAATAACTAGCACATTATTATGTTAATAGAAACAAATTTCTAGGATAGTAATTTTAAAGTCTTTAAGAGGCCATACTGAATTCATTTAGGAAAGAGACATACTAAGACCCATAAATAATATATGAGGGGTTAATGGTGCCCTTCTACCAAAGCATCCAAGCCCAATGTAATAAAATTGATTGTTTCATTAGTCCACCATGCTAAGAAAGTGACGATTCCATGTTGAAGTTCCACAATATTATCATCCACAAATTCCTATCTGCAAAAGCAAAAGCTAAATGTTGTTTGAATAACTATAAGAACTAAGCATTGTGACCTTGCTTACCTCCTCTCACTTTAAAGGTAGTAACTACTAACTTCAAGGAGGCGTCCCTAAATTATTTGAGTTAATTGTAGGTCAATCACTCCACTAACACCTAAAACAAAAATAAATGTGTAGTCCTAAAATAAACCCACAATTAGATAATAAAAACAAAAAAAAAATTTGTTCTAAATGTTGAAATTATGCATGAATAACTATGTGAGTGTAGGTATGATCCCAAAGAATGTTGAAAACTTGTGATCGAAATAAAAAACTACAAACATGCTATAATTGACAATTTTAGAATTGTAAATGCTTAGAGTTAATGTAAAATTTGTGTATTTGTGTGGAATAAAGGGTGGTAACATCTAGTTGGCCTCCAAAGACACCAAAACAAATCAATTGAACAATAGCAACTACATCCATCTACGGGTCATGTAGGTTGACCAAGTCAAAACTGATCAAATATGGTGTCTAAGCCAAATTCCGAGTGTCTTTGTATGCATAAGGTATCAATGATGCTTTCCAAATTATATTAGTGGCATAGTTAAATAATTAGCAGTACATAGCAATGGCAATCAACATAGCAAAACATATAACATGAACTTAAATTGAAATAATTGCACATCAATAGTGAAGTCTTAACCATATGCTCACTTTCACATTCCCTCCCTTGTACTAAATAAATCATCCCTCACTACCTTAAGTGAAGTGGAAATAAACAAAGATTGGTCAAGTGGTTGATTTGACTCTTGGTTGATTTGACTCTTTTTTTCCAAGGAAAAAATTCGTGAGGTTGATTTGACTTATAGGACTGAGAGAGCATGGGAAACATGAGACAAAAGTGACGTGTACGATAGAAAAACACTAGAGAATGAAGGTATCTCACAAATTGGTAGAATGCTTAGAAAGCTTCCAATAGAATCTTACAAGTAATATTGCTCATATTCATTGCAAAATATGATTGTAATAACTCATTGTTCATTGCAAGTCTTGACTTTTTTCAAGCTTTTTAACTATAGCCTTTGATTTATTCAATTTGTGTTGAGAAACACAACCAATTGTGGCTTTCTTTATTTGTCGTGAGAAACACAACTATTTGTGCCTTTTTCCTTTCATCTATAGCCTTTGATTTATTCAATTTGTGTTGAGAAACACAACCAATTGTGGCTTTCTTTATTTGTCTTGAGAAACACAACTATTTGTGCCTTTTTTCTTTCATCTCATGACTTAACATTCTAGACAAGATATTTTTAGATTTAGCATTTATGAGTTCCAATGCAATTTTCTAAGGAATACTTATTTCAAGGACTAAGGGAAACACTTCTAGTGACTACACTTGCCAACTTGACTGCACTCAAACATCCTAAGCTACAAGACATAAGAAAACAATAGGGATGGAAGCATAGCCACACACTTTAGAGCCAAGACACAAGTAACATGGGGTCTATCCAAGCGCAGAGGTCACAATGGGGGAAAGTCTTCAATCTCACAAGTCTAGGTCCAAATTCAAAGGGTTTGATTTTGCAATATGGAGTAAATGGATGGACAAAAATACAAGTGAAGGCAGGGTCAAAAATAGATGGGATATGATCTAGATAGTACAAAGAGTAACCATATTCTTGAGCATATGCTTAAGACTTAACACTCAAAACCATTTAACCAATTTCATTTGTTAGTCCAAACAAAACCAAAAGATACAAAATCACCATCGCTACAACAAGGTATGCTAAGTCACGTCTACAAAGATAATCTTGAAAGACAATGGGAATAAACCCCATGCCATATATCTGCTGAATCACGTTTGCATCTGGATCTGCAAAACTTTTAACAGTCTCGAAAGCATGAAATATATATCAGTTGGCTGTTCTACTGCTCTGATAAGTAAACGAATGGCTTAACAAATGTGTCCCTTAAAGATCATGAAGAAGGCTCGTAAATAAGAAATGAAAATGTGATTGCTGCGACTAATTTAGATGCCTCTGTATGTACTCTACCAGTAATCATCAATATGGCATTGAATGCTCAACTCATGTAAAACACTGACTCTGGCCTGGGACAACTACTCTGAAACTGATCGTAGACTAGCTACTGTAAATGTGATAACAGGCATACAACCCAATGCAAAATATAAAAGTAAATGCCTAATTTAATGTAGACAAACAATAGAAACAAGTTGTTAGAACTTTTTGTATGCACGTAAATGCCATTAAAAAATGTAAGGTTTCTCTCTTTCTACATTAAAAAAAACATGAAAATATGTGTGGCTAGCATGAAATCGATACGAATTTTCATCCAAGGGGTTCAAGGATCAGGTGAACTTTATTGTATGAAAATCCAAAAGTAGAACTTGCAAAGTGGCTACACTCGTATGAAGTTCCATTCATTTAATAAAGTCCCACTGTCAGTATTGCCAAAGAGAGTGGGAAGCTTCGTTATCCTACCAAATGTTGATATTCTTAATGTGAGGACATATACAAGTTAATATTTCCAATGTGAGGAAACAAATAATTCATTCTTTATTCAATAAAGTTATTGTTGTGGGCAATTCTCTTTAATGTTCGACCTTTGTTCTCTCGGCGTTGGAAACGTTCTTGATTGTTTGATTGCAATGCCTTCTTGACTAACAAATACTAAAACTTGTCTACATTATGCCCATCTTTTCGTCCCTAATAACTATTAGTAGTTAGTTTAATGAAGTCTACAAATAACACAATGCAGGTTGTTGTAAGCCGTACATGCTTTACCAGTTGAAGCTGCATCTTTTTGTGATGAAGTTGTCAGATATATGCCATTGCACATCGTTCTCTCATTCATCTAGCCACCATGTAAACGTAGTTTGTGCCATTTGTATTTAGCCACATGCTGACTAGCAATGAAAAAAATCAATGGGGCTCATTAACTTGAAAAATCGAAGAAAAAAAATTGGCAATAAGTTGTTAAAATTGAACAAGATAAAACCTGCAACATATATCATTTTTTCATTTAAATTTAAATACAAAATAACAACATCAAATAATCACATTGCTACATCAAATAATCACACAGTCTGATATATGAGACGTATTAGATGTCAAATGATATATCTCACATTCACTGTCCACAAGTGTGAAGCCAAGACTCGAGACTTAATATTAAATTTATATCATCTACTATCGATTCTTGCCACCCCTTTTACAGGCAAAGGTAATCAATGCCTCCTGTCCTCCGCTAGCAGTGGAAGGCATTGTGCCAAAAGTTGAATGTCTGGTAGTACAAGTGGGTACCAACGCTGACCACAGACTCTTGTCATCTTGCAATCGCTGGTATGGAACATTCATTTTTGGCCCCTACTATACTACTTATCCTCCTCACCTCCTCATGCATCCATCCAGGAGAATCCACCATAACAGGACTCTTAGGTTCCACCACATTCAGACATGGGTTCAATATTGTCTAAGCAAATGAACTCCACATCAGGGGAGATTCCTGCAACCACTTCACACACAATCAACGATTGTAGTTGACAAAGACCACACCATTATATTCCAATTTATTGCACCTGTTTGCACGTATGTTTTCAAATAGTCCAACAGATGATCTCACAACACAAAGCATTACAAATTTGGCTCGAAGCCCAAATGGAAAATTTTTGTAAACTTGATGTTTTTCCACCATAGTTTCTCCACCAAACATCAGCAACAAATAAGAAAAATAAATAAATAAATTACATTTCCACCCACTACCAAATAGGGAAAAAGAAAAAAAATAAATCTTAAAAATGCACATTCAAAACTCGTGACTAAAATTTAGAGCTTACTTTGTCCTTCCTTGAACTACCATGTCAAGCTGAAATAGATTGATAGCTCACTTATACAACTCCATCTCATACTATATGGCTATGCAACCCTTTGGAATTGGCATCATACTTCACAAATAAGTAATCCTTTGATAAACTCACCATCATAATCAAATTTATGGGGGCTGAAATAGAGGGATTGAGGTAGACCCATATTGCATGAATGTGACGATGGAGTACTTTGTTCCATCTACCATCAATCAGATCCCAGATCATTATCTATCTTAGCTGTCAATCTTACCCTAGGGCCCGTTCAAACGTTCAACTTCTTTAGCCTTTTACAAGTAAGCACATTGTGGGATTTTCACATCCACTGAGCAAAGAAACTTTACCAAAGGTTCACTAATTGAACAAACCTCCTATACTCCATCCCAGAAAGAATCTCGGTAAAACAATTTAATAATAGCATGCCCTTCTCATTTCTTGCTAAATGGATTAGAGTATCATTGATAAAAAAATAAACATCCTCTTCAACTCTACATATAAGTAAAGAATGGATTGAAGAGAAACGAAGATGATATTGGAACATTCGCTTACAGGATGCACTGTACTGTTCCTTGTGCAATGTCTCATTAGGCTAACTCTTGATGCATGATTATATAAGAATTGGTGATGCTCTTAGCTCATCCAATCACCTACGTGTCAAAATAATATTGCCTGTATCCTCCAACCTCAAATCAATGCAATGGGAAGCACATTGAGTCGAAAACAATATGAGGTGCATATTCATTGAGATTCCACAAGTAACCACATAATTAGCAACATTCTCTGTTATGCCCTGCACAACATGTTGCACACCTATATCCTAGATGAACTCATCCAACAATTCATATAACAATATGGTATCCATAACATATGCAAATGTATCCACAGATATGAGAAAATGTTGTCCTATCCCAAATGCACATTGATGCTGGAAGTTGGAACATTTGATAGCAAGACACATTAACTTTGTTCCTTGTGCATTGTCTCATTAGGGTAATTATTGATGCATTATTATATATGAATTTGGCGATGCTCTTGGCTGATCCAATCACCTCCCTGATAGAATAAGCATTGCCTATATCCTCTAACCTCAAATCAATGCAATGGGCATCACACAGAGCCCAAAACAATATGAAGTGCATGTTCGTTAAGATTAAACAAACGGCCACATAATTTTGAATTTAAAAACATTAACTGTATTGCCCTGCACAACATGTTGCACACCTATATCCTAGATGAACTCACCCAACAACTTGTAACAATGTGGCATCTATAACATATGTAGATCCATCCATAAATTTAATAAACCTTGTCCCCTTGGAGCAATTAACTAAGATATTTAGAAGGGACTTGTCCTTCCCATCCAACATAACTGTGCATCCAGTGATTTTCCACAATTGTTTTAGCTCCTCCACTCTAGTATTGATATGCATCTTTTATTTTTGAACGACTACCCCCCTCAACTCAACAGAAATAGAGCCATTATACATTGGCCCAATAAAAACAATAACATCCCACATTGCTTGGTAAAACATATTGTTCTTAGCAATGTTAGAGTATATTGCTCCATATGAAACCCCCAAAACAAGCCTCGCTACTTCTTACTTTTCCATTTTTTCTCATAACCGAACGAATGGAAGGTTGTGCCCTAGATTCCATTTTGGAGACTAAGAAAGGTGACGTGGTTCTCATGGAAAGTGAATCAATTAAGCCCTTCTCACTCCCCACCGTCCTTGATATGATTGTAGTGCATTTTTTTGCACCTACTATAATTTCAAGGCACGCAGCTTCTTTTTCTTCCTAGTCCATTGCCCTTTCACGAATTGCTTCAAAAGATTGGTGTTGCACTTCTAGGGTAGTATTTGGATAGGAGTCACAATCTCAACCTAGGTGGCATTTTAAACAAAAACCTTCCGAACATAGCTTTCCACAATGCTTGCAATTCAACTTGTTACAATTTACAAATAGTTCCATCAAAAGGTTTCCCATATCGCCAAAATTTATCTAAATCCCTTTGCATGTTGGTGGATGATAAATAAAACCTATGGCAAAAACATTATTTTTTCCCACCCTAAAGAAGATTTGTACAAAAATAACTAGAGCATCCAATTCCGCAAAACTCTTAAGAAAAAACCCAAACCAAACACAATGAAAAAATCTAATGCCAAGCATTGCAAACCCTTGCATAATTTGCATTAGAAAAACACTCAAAAGACCAGAGACATACTTGGCGATCTAAAAAATAAATATGGAAGTCATGCCAAAATCCATAAAAAGGTTATTGAGAGCAATTAAACTCTAATTATCCCCCCTTCAAAACACATTGTAATAGTCCTCTCTTAAAACTGCACAAATAGTGAATAAATGACAAATTCCCAAGCCAAAATTGCCTTTATAGGTGCTTTTCTTGTCTCTAGATATTTTTTAGCAAAATGTAGAGCTTGTGATTTTTTGGCAGTGATTTCTCGAGGGGCACAAAAATATGTTGGCGTCTGCAATTTTCCCCATTTCCCAAAGTTCTAATACACAAATCTTAACTACGAAGAAGAAATTAGTCAAAGGTGTATGGAGGGTGAGCATGCAGTGAAAATTGTAGTGCATTGTCCCATCGAAGTTTCATCATGTAGAGGTTTGAAATGTTTCAATATGACAACGATAGATGATTTCTTAAGGGAAGTTTAGGTGTACTTCCTCAAGTACAAGATAGAGGTGCTTCAAATGTTCAAAGGGTTCAAATCCATGGTTGAAAAGCATAATGAAAATAAGATGAAGTTATTTAGAACAAATAGTGGTGGAGATGAATAAGAGTTTCAATAATTTACTCTTGTTCCTATTGGACTTTCTTTTTGCCTTTATCAATTTTGAGATTGGGATTTTTCTAAGACGATATCCTCGGTTTGCCATCTTTGTAAAGTTGGGTCATCCTTGCTTAGATCGTCCTCTTCCCTTCAGGATCAAAACCATCTTTCGACCGGTTTCCGTCTTGCACCAAGTTCTATGTATTGTAGCTCAATAGGTAGGGATCACTAACCTTATCTTGCTAGTTTGCAAAGGCCTTCCGCCTACTTCAATCAATTGGTATCTCGATTGACTAGCAACCCCTATTCAAATGCTCTCTAGATGCCCCTGATCGACTATTGTCGAATAAGCAAGAGTTGAATAAGATCATCAAGGAGGGCATCCTTAGATAATTTTATCAAGTTATATGGGTTGATCCTTCAGGTGGGCTTAGTTCTAATATGGCATTGTATGCGGGGAACTTTATGGAGTTGAGTGATGGCCTTATTGTTCAACCTCCCTACACACTTAGACAACAGATGCATACTCTCTAGATTACCCTTGGGCAGTTTTGGGTTGGTTCTCAACACCTTCAAGTAGAACCCGACCACCACATCATATGAGAGGACATGATCTACAATTTCTGCCATCTTCTTGAGATCAAGACTTAAGAGCACTTCATCTTCAAGTGCCCCATCTATTCAAGATCAAAGGAGGGTTTTATTATCTTTTCAGGAAGTTCCAAAACTCTCTATCCAGGTTTTTTCATTCCCTAGACCAAAGATGATTGTCCTTGTTCATCAGAGAGGCCCTTGGATTCAGATCTTGCTTAGCCCCCCTTCTCAGGCTCATCCAAACCTAGTTCTAGCAATTACATATTTCTTCCTGGTGCTTCCAATCGATAAAGGGACAGAGAGCAAGCATGCGACATAACTAAATTAGATATCAAATATGTGAGACCTTAAGGGGACATTAGTGATAGGCTAGTCATGCCTTTTATGGTCCTGTTGCCTCAACTCCCGAGATAATTTACACTACATCAATAGTAAAATTATCTCATCCAGGTCACAGTCACAAATTTCTCCGACTAAACAATGAGACATATCTCATACATTATTTCTTGACTCTTCCAAATCATCTAACCATTCCTCTATCACGTGTTTCTTCACTTACGCCTCGAACGTTAGGAGAAGAATTTCAAAGGATGTTGAGCTCCTCCTAGGTGAGACATCCCCCTAGAAGATCTAAGGGATCTTGGCCTTCGATTTTTCATCATAGGTACATCTATCTACATCATTTCTTTGATTTGTTTCTCCTTGCTATCATGATGTAGGTTTTGGAGTCTTCTTTATGGAGGATAGATTTCCTTTTATCATGATTTTCTAAGAGTTGCTTTTGCGATCCCACTTTGTAATCTCACTAATGTACATAGCAATCACATTGACCTATTTTTGGTCACTTGTTGAACATATAAAATTGCTATAAGACACTTTTCCTTCTCATTCTTTGATAAATGAACGTTGAAACTTGATTTGGTTCAAAACTACCCATTCCTCCTTTTCTTGGTTACCTCTTGGAATCCATTCAAGCTTTCCGTTTGTAGTCGAGACAACTTTTTTGCAAACCAACCAAGGGCCCTCCTTAGACTTCATTCCTTGAGATGATCAACCTCTAAACACAACCAACACCTAAAACAATGTGTTTTCATAATATAATTATTAAACATATTTTAGTGTTTTCTCAATGAATGATAATCTTTTCCACTATGTCTTTCCTCAAGTCTACTTCAACATAAATCCTGGCAGATATCTTCCAAGCTTTGCTCAATTTTGATAAACATAAAACATATTGTTCTTAGCAATGCTAAAGAGTAAATTGCTCCATATGAAACCCCTAAAACAAGTCCCTTTACTCCTTACTTCTCTTTTTCAAAACCAAATGAATGGAAGGTTGTGCCCTAAATTCCATTTTGGGGACTAAGAAAGGCGATGTTGTTCAAAACTACCCATTCTTCCTTTTCTTGGTTACCTCTTGGAATCCATTCAAGCTTTCCGTTTGTAGTTGAGACAACTTTTTTGCAAACCAACCAAGGGCCCTCCTTAGACTTCATTCCTTGAGATGATCGACCTCTAAACACAACCAACACCTAAAACAATGTGTTTTCATAATATAATTATTAAACATAGTTTAGTGTTTTCTCAATGAATGATAATCTTTTCCACTATGCCTTTCCTCAAGTCTACTTCAACACAAATCCTGGCAGATATCTTCCAAGCTTCGCTCAATTTTGATAAACATAAAACATATTGTTCTTAGCAATGCTAAAGAGTAAATTGATCCATATGAAACCCCTAAAACAAGTCCCTTTACTCCTTACTTCTCTTTTTCAAAACCAAATGAATGGAAGGTTGTGCCCTAAATTCCATTTTGGGGACTAAGAAAGGCGATGTTGTTCTCGTGGAAGGTGAATCAATTAAGCCCTTCACACTCCCCACCATCCTTGGTATGCTTGTAGTGCATTTTTTGCACCAACTATAATTTCAAGGCACATAGCTTCTTTTTCTTCCTAGTCCATTGCCCTTTCATGAATTGCTTCAAAAGATTGTTCTTGGACTTCTAGGGAAATATTTAGATAAGAGTCACAATTTCAACCTAGAAAAGTCGCAAAGTGGCATTTTAAACAAAAACCTTCTAAACATAAGCTTTCCACAGTGCTTGCAATTCAACTTGTTACAATTAGTTCCATCAAAAGGATCCCCATATCACCAAAATTTATCTAAATCCCTTCACATGTTGGTGAAAGACAAATAAAACCTAGGGCAAAATTTATTTTTTTTCCACCCTAAAGAATATTTGTACAAAAATAACTACATCGTGAAATTGCATCCAATTCTGCAAAACTCTTAAGAAAAAATCTAAACCAAACATAGTGAAAAAATCTAATGCCAAGCATTCTAAGGTAAGTTACTTACATTAAAAAGCATGGGACTAAGACTAGAGCTAGTCCAGTCCATAGGGTCTTACTCCATGGAACTACGACAAAGACTAAAGCTTGTCTCTTCTTAAAGCAAGTTACTATAAGGCTAAAGCAGCTTACACTCCGACCTTACTCTACAGCTTAAGAGGCTATTGCCACCTTTCGAAGAAGTTCAAAAGAGAGAATTAATTATTTCTGATGAACACAAACCCTTGCACAAATTTGCATTAGAAAAAAACTTAAAAGACTAGAAACATACTTGGCGATCTAAAAAATACAAATGATAATCATGTCCAAAATCCATAAAAAGGTCATTGAGAGCAATTAAACTCTAATTATTCCCCCTTCAAAACACATTGGAATAGTCCTTTCTCTTAAATCTACACAAATAGTGAATGAATGACGAATTCCAAGGCCAAAATTGCCTTTAGAGGTGTTTTTCTTGCCTAGAGATATTTTTTAGCAAAATGATGAGCTTATGATTTTTTTATGGTGATTTTTTGTTGGCTTCTGCATTTTTCACTATTTCCCAAAGTTCTAATACACAAATCTTAACCACCAAGAAGAAATTTGTCAAAGGTGTATGGAGGGTGAGCATGCAGTGAAAAAAAGTAGTGCCGTCTTTATTGTCCCATCAAAGTTTCATCATGTGGAGGTTTGAAATGTTTCAATATGACATGATTTCTTAAGGGAAGTTTAGTTGTACTTCCTCAAGTACAAGATAGAGGTGCTTCAAATGTTCTGAGGGTTCAAATCCATAGTTGAAAAGCATAATGAGAATAAGATGAAGGTATTTTGAACAAATGGTGGTGGAGACGAATAAGAGTTTCAATAATTTACTCTTGATCCCTAATGGACTTTCTTTTTGCCTCTATCATTGTAATGCTTGAGATTGGGATTTTCTAAGAGGGAATCCTCGGTTTGCCATCTTTGCAAAGTTGGGTCGTCTTTCCTTAAATCCTCCTCTTCCCTTCAAGATCAAAACCATCTTTGGATTGGTTTCCCTCTTGCACCAAGTTCAATGTATTGTAGCTCAATAGGTAGGGATCACTAAACTTATCTTTCCCACTACTCTTCAAAGGCCATAGCCATCTCTAGTACCTTTGGTCAAGCTCGTTACTAGTTCGCAAAGGCTTCCCGCCTACTTCAATCAATTGGTATCTCGATTGACTAGCACCCCCTATTCAAATGCTCTCTAGATACCACTGGTCGACTATTATCGAATAAGCAGGAGTTGAATAAGATCATCAAGGAGGGGATCCTTCGATAGTTTACTCGGGTTATATGAGTTGATCCTTCAGGTGGGCTTAGTTCCAAGATGGCATTCTATGCGGGGCACTTTTTCGAGTCAAGTGATGGCCTTATTGTTCAACCTCCCTACACACTTAGACAATAGATGCTACCTCGAGCCATACTAGGTATATGATTGGAACTATGAATTCCCCATAAAGAATTTCTATGATTGCCACACACTCAAAATAAATTCGATAAGGAGTTCAAATCATTATGTGATTATAATGAAGTGGAGGAAGAAATATATAACTTGAACTAGAGGAGGGATAGAGTGTCCATCTATACATTTGGACCTTAAGGATCTTATTAGGAAGAAGGGCATAAAGGTAAAAGATGCACAATTTAAAATTTGGCTCGTGGGCGAATTGTTGCTTAAATACAAAAACAAGACAAGGTTGTTACCTCCACTTCATATGAAGAGAGTGTGAATAAAGCATTAAACCTAGAGAGTGAAGACTAAGGAATGTTGACAAGAAACAATGATGAAGCCTTTGTAATTGATTCATCAAAGAGAAGATGGTTCAAAAGTAATGAGGAAAATGCAACAAAAAGGAGAAAAAAAGAAAAGGAATCTAGTTCACAAACTATAAGCACCAAGCACATTTGGAATCTGAATGACCTTATAAACAATTTTGTCAAGGAGAGGAATAACATTAAGAAAAATAGTGGTAATACCAACACTAGTAAAGGAAATAGTAACAAGGAGAAAACATAATTGAGGAAGGCTACAATGATTTATATGCAAGAAGTAGTCCCCACTGAGAGTGAGCCACTGGAAATACATCAACGAATCAATATTTTCAACGAAGCCACAGATACCTTTGGAAAAAACCTAGCAAATTTTGCAAGAGATGTGGACCAACTAGGTAAGCAATTCCAATTTTTTTTAAGTTCTATTGTTTAAATACTTGAATTTTTAGCCACAATAACAAACTAATTTTTTGGATTAACTAACTTTGTCTTTGATTGTCATTGCACCTAGAGAAGCGAGGTGCCTTCCAGCCCAGTATGGGAGAGATGTTGTCACTTTTATACGTGACGCTCTAATAAACTAATAATAAATTTTATACCCAACATGTCGACTTACACAAAAATAAAATTAATAATAAAAAATAAAAAAATTTAATTATCCCCCAAAAACAATGTCCACCTGACAAACAACCCAATATGGGGATATGTTGTAATGTTCATACCTAACAAAATAATAATTAATTACTTAATTAATTATCGACAAAAAAATGTTGAAACCATGTGTAAGGCCTCTTAAACAACCCATGGTTTTATTGTACATGGTTTAGTAGGACCTTGCAAATGGTTTTAAAACCATGTGCAAGGCCTCCTAATCAACCCATGCTTTTATTGTACATGGTTTAGTATGGCCTTGCAAATGGTTTTAAAACCATGTGCAAGGCATCCTAAACAACCTATGGTTTTATTGTACATGGTTTAGGAGGGCCTTGCAAATGGTTAAAACCATGTGCAAGGCATCCTAAACAACCTATGGTTTTATTGTACATGGTTTAGGAGGGCCTTGCAAATGGTTTTAAAGCCTCCTAAACAACCCATGGTTTTATTGTATATGGTTTAAGAGGGCCTTACACATGGTTTTAAAACCATGTGTAAGGTAGATGTTTTGAATACTAATATACTTTAATTTATTCAATACGTGAGAGCCATATTGACATGATCCTAGATCTCACTTTAAGTTATATTTAGGATAGTATTAAAATGTATGTAATATTTAGGTTTGAAAAAAATCAATGTTTTCATTTATGATAGTATTGCAAGGTTTTAAATAAAGGTTTTAAAATTATGGGATTATGAAATATAACTATTAAAATATGGTTTTTTAATAATTAATCATTTATAATAATAAAAATATTTAAGGAAATGTATATAAATAAAAAAATTTCAATTATATTTTAAATATGGTTTTTAAAATATAATTGAAAATATAGTCAATTTATGGAATAGTATAAATTATAATGTTTTAATAGATATAATGTTTTAATAATTTGAATAGTAAAAATGTTTTTAAAATATAATTGAAAATATAGTCTATTTATGGAATAGTATAATATTATAATGTTTTAAGAAAATTAATGTTTTAATAATTATAATGTTTTAATAGTTATAATGGTTTAATAATTTAAATAATAATAAAAAATTTAAATCACATTTTTTCCAAATATGTTTTAAATAATATTTTTTAATTATAATTGCAAATATAGTCAAATTGAAAAGTGTCATATTTGAAAATATATTGAATTTCAGTAACAGAATTTCATTAGCATTTCATTAACATGCACAGTGAGTGTTTTCTTTGCATAGGTTTTAGTGTATGGTGTATTAATATTAATGCATAAATTAGTAGCTACATTGATTGGCTCTAATGATGTATTAATACCTGGAGAGGTTTGCACCTAGAGAGTTTGATCCCTCGCGGTGCTTGATAGAGCCTAGGATTTGGATCTACGCTGGTGATTTATCACAGCACAATTGTAGACCTCATTTGGTAGCCATTGTTCTTAGCGAAAAATGTTTACAATTTGGCTCCTAAGTCAAACTTGTAGTACTTCTAGGTGTGAGGGCAACTGGTTTGTCTTTAAGTGGATTCAGATAAAGGAGAAAAACGATTTGGAACAATAACAATTACATGATCTTGTCTTCATGTAGTACAACCTCCAACTAAGGCGCAACAAGTTACTAAATAAAAGCCATGAAACAGATCCCACTGTCTTGGATGATATTGATCCATCCTCAAAATGGATAGAGAGAACTCACCCAACAGAGTTTATTGCTAATGGCTTGGGGTAGATGGGTTTGGATGATGATCCACTAATAGCACAAAGCATAGTAGGCACTAGCCGCACTACTACTAGTACTGTAGATGTCCTAAGTAGTTGGTCGAGTTCAATCCAAAGGATGATCTTCTATTGCATGATGAGGATCCCATTCCTAGCAATGCGGTGAGATTGATGATTGGTCATGTTGATCATAGATATATAGTAGTAGTAGCGTTCAGTAAAAGTAGGGCACTATCAGTTGGGAATTATAAGCTGTACATGTGACTCTTTCCACATGGCCTTAATCTATTCGTGAACAACAGAAGCTCTACCTGTTCAACAGGGATTATGAAAACTGTCTGTAACTGCCAGATAAGAAAACGTATTTTTTCTCCTAGTAGTAGAATATTAAGGATGTTTTCTCCTGTCAGTATAAGGGTTACAGTGTTATATCAAAACTCCCTACTTCATGTTCAAAAACAAATTCCCAAAATTAGAATATTTCTAGTTTTAAATATTTTCTAACATAAAATTTTTTAAAACTTCTTCTGAATCCAAATCATCTTCTTTTTTAATAACATTGAAAGGGGAGAGCTGAAAGCCTTCTTCAAATAGAAGCATTACAATGGCCAGAAAAAGTAGGCCACGATAATAAGCTGGGAATCATAAGCTCTCTGTGTGACTCTTTACAACTGGCCTTATTGTGATTCTGAACAACAGAAGCTCTACCTGCGCAACAGGGATTATGAAGATTGCCTTCGACTGCCAGATAAGACAACTCATTTTTGCTCAAGTAGGAGAATATTAAGGACGGCCAAGCCTGTTATTATAGGAGTTACATTGTTATTTCTAAACTCCCAAAATTCCATGTTCAAAACAAATTCCAAAAATTTGATACACCTAACAATTTCTAGTTATAGAGTTTTTTCTGACATCAATTTTTTTTCACACTATTACATCCAAATCAATTTTTTTATGAATAATTTAGAAAGGGGAGAGTCGAAAACCTTCTTCCAATAGAAGCGTACAATGGCCTGAAAATGTTGGGCATTATAAGTTGGGAATGATAAGCTGTCTGTGTGACCCTTTACACTCAGCCTTAAACACTTCTTCATGTCTCCGAAGAACGGGCAGGAGATTTTAAAGTTGTAGAAATTAATCAAAGATGTCAGTCACGGCATATTTTAGTAATAAAACTATTCAAGGATGCCAATCATTGGCATATTTATAGTCATAGAAACTATTCTAGGCTTGGATAAGTTACCAGAATCAGGATACAGATACGGAATCGCCATATTTTTTAAAACCCAAGATCCGGATACGGTGGGGAAACGGCAACTACAAAAAAAAATATAAAAATCTTTTTATAATAAATAAAAATATAGAGTGAAGAATCAAAACTATTCAGGTAATACAAAAGTAGAACTTTAAGTTTTTGCCAAAAAAGAGAGTTCATGTACCATAACTGATAATTTGATGAGTTGTAACTTGTAAGTTTGTAACCATGATTGATATTGATAATTTTAAAAGCCATTCCAGCATGAACATGAAGCTGGTCATAATCGTGTTTCTGTGAGCCACATCCACAGGTCCCTATCAGCAGGGAATAAAGTGGTTTTCTTGAAGACTATGGCAAGATTACATAATAGTGTAGCTGAAGTGAGCAACAACATAGCAAATAAAGATAGATCAGCCCTTGACAACATACCTTGACCATAAAGATAAATCAAATAAAAAAGTTGAGAGTAGAACTTGATATTGATATATCAGAGTTCAAGACCTTGAGCAGGAATGGGGTTTATGCTTTTAACCATTAGTTGTTTAGGGTTTTTTAAATTTTTCATTAAAAAACAATTTTCTAGGGGGGGCAACAGTTCATAGAAGCACTGGAAGTTTCAGGATCCATTTGAAAATTTCAGGAATTGTTTGATTTTTCTCGGGATCCATTTCATGGGACAAAGATATATTTCCTTGTGCAGGGGATCCGTTCCCATGATGAATCCTAGGCGGATCCAATCAGGATACGTATCAAATTCGTGGATCCGTGGATCCTACCAGTGTGTGGTGGATTCAGTAACATAGTCTCTAAGGAGAACTGGAAGAGATTTAATTTTGCCGTTATAGAAACTATTTCAGCTCTCTGAGAGAAGGGAAGGAGATCTTACTTTAAAGTCATAAAAACTACTCCAGGCCTCCGAGGGAAGGGGTTATTTTAAAGTCACAGAAACTATCACAGGTCTCTGTGGGAAGGGGGGATTTTGTTTTAAAAGGCTTTGACAAGGGGAGGAGATTTTAAAGTCAAACTACTCTAGGGCTCTGACAAGGAGAGGATATTTTAAAGTCAAACTATTCAAGGATGCAAATCAAGGCCTATTTTAAAGTTGTAGAAACCATTCCAGTTGCCAATCACAATGTATTTTAAAGTTACAGAAACTATTCCAAAATGCTGATCATGGTGTACCATTGTATGATGTCAATCACATCTTTCAAAACAATAATCACTATTTATTTTATAAAATTATAGAAACTACTTCAAAACACTGATCTGCTTGTTTTAAAGTCATTAGCTCATAAACCATGCTTGCAAGATGTGTGATTGCATTTAGGGATATAGTGGTAGTGTATTTTAAAGTTACAGAAACTATTCCAAAATGCTGATCATGGTGTACCATTGTATGATGTCAATCACATCTTTCAAAACAATAATCACTATTTATTTTATAAAATTATAGAAACTATTTCAAAACACTGATCTGCTTGTTTTAAAGTCATTAGCTCATAAACCATGCTTACAAGATGTGTGATTGCATTTAGGGATATAGTGGTAGCGAGACTAGAATCAACCCTATGTTGTGTCATACAAATACCCTCCCCTGTTACCAGTTGCCAATTCTACCAATTCCCCAAAAGTCATAGTTTCCAAAATGCTGATCACGGCTTATCAGACAAATTTATTGTTTAAAGCCATAGAAACTAGTCTAGGGCTCTGACAAGGGGAGGAGATTTTAAAGTCAAACGATTCAAGGATGAAAATCAAGGCTTATTTTAAAGTTGTAGAAACCATTCCAGTTGCCAATCACAGTGTATTTTAAAGTCACAGAAGCCATAGATATTAGAAACTATTCTAAGGCTCTGACAAGAGGAGGAGATTTTAAAGTCAAACTATTCAAGGATGAAAATCAAGGCTTATTTTAAAGTTGTAGAAACCATTCCAGTTGCCAATCACAATGTATTTTAAAGTCACACAAGCTATTCCAAAACGCAGTGTATTTTAAAGTCACAGAAGCTATTCCAAAACGCTGATGATGGTGTATTTTAAAGTCATAAAAACTATTGCATTATGTCAATCACAGTATATTGTAGAAACTACTTCAAAACAATGATCAGTACTTATTTGAAAGTTATAGAAACTACTTCAAACTACTGATCTGCTTGTTTTAAAGTCACTAGCCCGTGACCTATGCTTGCAGGATGTGTGAAACTACTTCAAAATACTGATCTGCTTGTTTTAAAGTCATTAGCCCATGACCCATGCTTGCAAGATGTGTCAAACTACTTCAAAATACTGATCTGCTTGTTTTGAAGTCATTAGCCCATGACCCATGCTTGCAGGATGTGTGATTGCACCTAGAGATATAGTGGTAGCAGGACTAGAATCGACCTTGTGTCGGTTATACAAGTACCATCTCTAGTTGCCAATTGTCTCCAATTGCCAGTTGTGGCAATTCCCCCAAAGTCATTAGGCATGTTTTAAAGTCATTGCGCCAAGAGGCGCTCTACAGCCCAGTATGGGGGAGATCTTGTAACGTTACGTAATGTTATTTTTATTAATAAAAAATATTTTTTTTAATTATAGGCCAAAATAAATGTCGGCAAAAAAAAACAACCTAATATGGGGGAGATGTTGTAATCTTCCTACCTAACAAAACAATAAAAAGTAAAAATTTAATTATCCATTAAAAAAATGTGGGTCACCAAAAAAAACATAATATGGAGGATATGTTGTAATGTTCCTACTTAAAAAAATAATAATAAATAAAAATTTGAATTATCCTCAAAAAAATGTTGGCCTTGCACATGGTTTTAAAACCATGTGCAAGACCTTCTAATCAACCCATGGTTTTATTGTACATGGTTTAGGAGAGCCTTGCACATGGTTTTAAAGGCCTCCTAAACAACCCATGGTTGTAGAAGGGCCTTGCATATGGTTTTAAAACCATGTATGAAGAAATGTTGTAATGTTCCTTCCTAATAAAATAAAAAATAATAAAAAATATTATATGTCAACCATAAATAATATTAAAAATTAATAATAAAAATATTATATGTGGACCTTAAATAAAAATATGTGTCTTTTGGTTTGAATCAAATCAATGGATACTTAAGAAGAGATTTGATCCCTCTAGACACTTGATATAGCCTAGGATTTGGATCTAAGCTGGTTAGCCCATGACCCATGCTTGCAGGATGTGTAATTGTACCTCGAGAAATAGTGGTAACAGGACTAGAATAGACCCTATATCTGTCATACTAGTACCCTCCCCAGTTTCCAGGTGTGGCAATTCCCCCAAAGTCATAGTTTCCAAGCTGCTTATCAGACAAATTTATTGTTCATCCACCCAATTGAACTTTGGTAAGTATTCGCATCAACTAAGTTCAATCTAATTTAAAATATACAGAATAACACAAATTCAAATAAAATACAATATTTGATATGGCCTCTTTATTAGTAAATAGATTTGAAAAATCATACCATGGCCCAAGCATTTAACAGAGGCAAAATCCTGATAGGAGAAACTGATCATCAATTAGACCGCTTATGAACAGACTTCCCAGCAGCAAATGTCTCTTTCACGCAACGGTCGTCTCCCAACATCATGAGCACGAACAATTTCTCTTCAATGTTGCGCGCCCCCTCAATCCGGTGCCCGATCAACGGCGTGGCCTTGTAATCAAGCACCACGAAATCCGCCTCATTGCCCGCCGCAAAGCTCCCGATCCGATCATCGAGCCTCAAAGCCCGCGCACCGCCGAGCGTGGCCAAATAAAGCGACTTGAAAGGGTGCAGCTTGTGGCCCTGGAGCTGCATAACCTTATAGGCCTCGTTGAGCGTCTGGAGCAACGAAAAGCTAGTGCCGGCGCCCACATCTGTGCCCAGCCCCACGCTAACCCCATGCGCCTCCAGCCTGGGCAGGTCCAGGAGCCCACTGCCCAAGAAAAGATTGGACGTAGGGCAAAAAGCCACGGCAGCACCGCTTTGCCCTAACCGGGCGCACTCGTCGTCCGTCAGGTGGACACAGTGCGCGAACACCGACCGCGGGCCGACGAGCTTGTAGTGGTCGTAGACATCGAGGTAGCCACGGTGCTCGGGGAAGAGCTTCGCCACGTCTTCAATTTCCTTTTTATTCTCCGACAGGTGCGTGTGCAGGTAAACCCCAGGGTGCTCCGCGAGCAACTCCCCGGTGCGCCGTAGCTGCTCCCGGGTGGAGGTAATTGCGAACCGTGGCGTGATCGCGTAGCTCAGGCGGCCTTTGCCGTGCCAGCGACGAATGAGCTCCGCGCTGTCTCTGTCGCCGGACTCCGGTGTGTCTGTGACAGAATCGGGGGCGTTGCAGTCCATGAGAACCTTGCCAGATATCATCCTAAGCCCTAGCTCCGACGCGGCCTCAAAGAAGGCGTCCACGCTCTCCATGTGCGAGGTCCCAAAAACGAGCGCCGTTGTCGTGCCGTTGCGCAGAAGCTCGTCGAGGAAGCGACGGGCCACGGTAGAGGCGTGGGCGCGGTCGACGAAGCGGGCTTCGGCGGGGAAGACATGGTTGTGGAGCCATTCCAGTAGCTGGTGGCCATAAGAAGCCACCACTTCGAACTGCGGGAAGTGGATGTGGGTGTCGAGGAATCCCGGAACGATGAGGGAGTCCTGGTAGTGTACGACTTCCGTGCCGGGGCTCAGGCTGGGAAGCAAATCGTGGGCGTGGCCTAGGGCTTGTATTTTCCCGTCGGAGACCACGAGAAGGCCATCTTCGTAGTGCTCGTAGGAGGCCTTGATGCCCACCTGTGAGGGGTCGCCCACGCTGTGCACAACGGATGCTCTGAAGGCTCGCACCACGTTGCTGCAGGCCATTAGATTCAAACAGGTGGTCTGCTTCTGTATTAGTATCAGTCTCAGTCTCAGTCTCAGAGATAACGACGATTTTGATAATTGAAGTACATTAGAGGAAACAAACAAGATATATAAGAGAACACCTTTCACATGACAATTGGTTAAAATGGAACATGAATTAGAATGATTACTACTTTACCAACGGTCCTAGCTAGTAGCTGGGCATTATTCTCTTCCCAATAACTTGATCCATGATTACAAACCCTCAATTCTTTAGATCTTAAGTTGTCCAATGCAATGGCGAGCATTATAAGCAAAACAAATTTCATACAAAACATACAGAACATAGTTTTTATCTTCAAGTTCTCCAACGCAATGGCAGGCATTATAAGCAAAACATAATTCTACATAACATAGTTTCATACCGTTCAAGTTCTCCAACGCAATGGCAAGCATTATAAGCAAAACATAATTCTACATAACATAGTTTCATACCGTGGTTTCAGACTCTTATGGTCTCTGATATGTTGCTCCTTCAATGTTCCTTGGGTGTGGGACAATTGTGGGTTGTTTGGTGCTCAAGGAATGATTGTATTTTTCAGGGTTGTAGTATTGATTTCAATCGGGCTGTTAAGAAGATTTTGTCTTCCTCTGTTTTGTCTGTTGTTGTTGAGCCTAAAAGACGCACCCGTAATTTATCCTTCCCTTCTCTGGATATGGGTGAATTTGTCGGGTTTTTTGACGGTGTTGAACAGAAGGTTAGGTGTGGTGCAGGCATCGTGATTTTGATGGGAAGAAATCACTTCTTCAGGTTGCGTATGGGTGTGGGCTATGGCTCCAATTTCGGAGCTGAACTCTTGGCCCTCTGGGGGCTCCTTTTTTCCACAAAGACTCGTGGTCTCATTCTGCAGCAGATTATTAGTGATTCTAGAGTTATTATTGACAGGGCCATGAAGAGAGGTGCTCTCCGGATTCTGTCCCTAACGCATTGGATTGCTAAAGTCAGAAGTTTGTTGGATGAGTCTCTGGTTTTGGTATGTCATCATATCTTCCGGGAATTAAACTCCTAGGCTGATGCTCTCTCAAAACAAGCGCTCCTGTTGGAGCCAAGTTCGATCTTCTGGTCGGAATCCTCTTGTGATGGTCTTTTAGCGGAGGGGGTTCTGGAATGTTTCTAATTTTTTGGACCTGCCTTCCCTTTGGAAGGGCTTACTTGCTCTTATTTCTGCTTGACATGTTTGCAGCCTTTTATTGTCTGTTAGTAATGGATTATATGTTCTATGGGAACATGGTTTTCTGCCCATGGCTCTAGTTATTGGATGATGACTTGCTTTTTCTGTATTGATCCCAGAGATGGGATGTTTTGAGTAGACCCTTCGTTGTTAACGCATTGATATTTTGTTTTGGGATTGGTTCATCCATCCTGGTACACCTTACCTGTTTCAAAGACTCTTTGGAGGATGTAATGTGCGATCATTTTGACATGACCTTATAATATATATGGTTTCTTTTTTTTCTGTTGAAAAAAAAATGCCAAGTATGTACATGTACACTGATAGATTCTTCAACACTTAGGATAATTTATCCAGACATGGGTGGGTTGGGCCAAATTGTTGCTATTAGTGCAAAAATGGACAAGAGTGGGTGAATCATTTATTCATCTATTGCTTCTTTGCCTAGGCCGTCATGTTTGAACTTGATACCAGACATGGGATGTCTATCAATTGGACGAATCTCACAGTGCTGGAGAACTTAAATTTTTGGACTGTAAAGACCTATTTTTTATGATATTGTGCCTAAGGTGGATGTTGTTTGTAATTGGATTCTGGATTATGTTTTTTCCTTCCCTGTCGAGACTAAAATTTTGACTCCTCGGAATTTTAGCCTTGCCCCGATGGTTTCTTACCCCTTGGGCTTTTTTTATGGAACAAAAACTTCTTGAGCGAGCAGTTCGGGATTCACTCTACACATCATCCCTTCCCATCACTTCCAGGTCAAATTGTATTGTAGTGTGAACACTAACACTTGGGCAGAGTTGTTGGCCCTTTGGTCTCTTCTAGTTTTTGCAGCTTCTTTGGGATTACCCTCTCTCATGGTATGGGGGGATTCTCAAGTTGTGATAAACTGGGAAAATTCGGAGGCCTGTTTGGATGTGATAGATCTGGTTCACTAGTGTGAACGCATTAAGGCAATAAAATCCTCCTTCTTCACATTAAAATTCTTGCACACATACAGGGAGCACAATTCAAGTGTTGATGCTTTATCCAAGGAAGCACTTACTCTCAATTTGGGGAAACTCTCCTATTTAGAAATAATGGAGGGAGAGATGATTGGGAGTAATGCCATCATGTTCTTCTGAAGGATGTGTACCTCACTCACTTGAAGGCTTACTCATCTTTTTTTCGTAAAGATTGGAGTTATGTTACTTTCAAAAAGCCTATGCCTTTGTACTGGATGAGTTTTTTTACTCATGGCATCTATTTTATTTTCTATCAGGGGGTCTTTACTAAGTTGCCCCTCAAGTGTTTCCTTGGATAAAACTTCAGGGGTTGATATGTGCTTTTTGGGTATGTACGGAGGTTTTTTATCTTTGGAGGATGGATCTTGGCCTGCTTGGGGTCTACTTTTGGTTTTCTCTTCGGTATATTACTGTCGGTCACCTTCCTTTAGACAAGGTTTTATATTTTTGACAGAGATGAATGATACTTATGTATCATAGATTTGTATTGTTACCTTTGATTCAAATGAATATTAAGGAACTGTTTTTTCTTCTTCTTGAAATAAAGATTCTTTAAGAACACAATTTGAGTTATAGTTCCAAAAGATACATACAAGAAGGATTTATATCCATATAGTACAAGTTTAGAGTCATTTATGGACAACATTGTTAATGTTACAGTTGCTAAATGTAGGTGGTGTTCTAATTCATTAGTCTAGCCTTAAATATGAAAAATTGATATGGTGGATAAGAATTTTCCACATAGATTGTCCATTACCTCTTGTGGTTTTTCTATCTAGATTTTTTGTTTGATATCATATCTTTGACTAACTTTAGTAATCATCTTACTTGAAAGATTGTTTATTTCCTCTTTATTGATATTTCAAAGGAGACAACTTATAACTTCTTCGCTAGAGCTCAGGGATAAATAGTAGATAAACAAATTACAATGGGAAAGGTTAAATGTATATATGCGAGGAGTAGGGTGTTTGGACAAAAGTAACGGTTCAGTAGGCAGAGTAATATAGAAAAAAGTGTTGCTACTACCGCTACTACTACTAAGATTCGTCAAAAAGTGTTCCAGAAGCCAGTGGATGTTGTCTTTATGCACACCCAACCCGTCGCTCTATCTATATCCCTTCCATCTAATATAATTCATATAGAAATAGTATGATGGTTTATTCTATATTCATTATTGTTTAATGATTGTGAATAACTTTAGTAATCATCCTACTGCAAGATTGTTTGTTTCCTCTTTGTTGTAGGTGATTTTCTAGGGTTTTCAAGAAAAGAGAACTTTGTTAAGTGAAGGGGAATTGCTAGTGTTTTCCGTATGTAATTTTTTATATCTTTTTTTACTTGCAAAGCTAAATTCTCACATGAAACATGGGGTTATTAATATTGGAACCAATGACAATCCCAACACCCTCAACCTCAACTTTTGTTGCACTCCTACAGAGAGGCAACACTACAGTTCAGGAGTAGTTCTTGGAGGGACGTAGGCAGGAAAATCACCTTAATTGGTGTCATTGAATTTGTGTAGTTCAGAAGCAATCATATTGGTGTTATCGGTGTTTCAAAATATGGACCTAAAGGGCAATATGGGTAAATATGAGAACCTGATTATTGTACATTTCAGCTCCAGCTCCAAGAACATCTTAACGAGAACCCTATTCGTGAGGCATGTGAAATCCATGTGCTTGCGGACTAGTGATAGGCCAATACCTAGGAAGGGCAATGTCTTGACAACATCTGCAACCTCTGGCAACAATAGTAACAACTCCTCCCGCTCCTAGAAGCGGCATGCTTACACAACCATATGTGTGTGCTAAAGGGGATGAACGTGAAGTATCGGACGTCGAACATGACCGCCACAACAGCGAGCTAGCCCCTGAATAAGTCATAGACAAGAACAAGGCGCCCGAGAGGAGGCATTGGGCAGGCCCTTGGATTCGTAGTATTAGCATCCGGTGAGCTCCCTCATGAGAATCTTCGTGGGATTACGCGTTTTGTGGAGAAGATCAAATGACTTGGGCATCATGTAGTGGGAGATCTTGTTGGTGTTCTGATGTGCTGGCGGCAAAGGTGTGAAATAATTTAATGTTGCAATTGAACATCCAATTAAGATGTTGATGTTCGTTGAGGGCTCATTAAAGGTGAGTTGAACCATGTCAGTCTCCTAATCCAATTGAACTATGATGCAGTTGAACTTTTGTCATCCTGGAGACTGGTACATGTAGAGAGCCATCAAGCCATCAATGCACTTGAACGGTAGATGAGTTTTCACTCTTAACTTTAAATCAATGATGTTCTTTGATCCTGCCGAGATGCCACATGGTACAGGTACGACGTAGATAGGTATCAAGTAAATCTATGAAAACAACACTAAAATTGTTGATGGACAATTTTTACCCCAGCCCTTTTAATGGCATTTTAATTTAAATGCTCCACTTTTTATTAAAATGACAAAAATAAAAATAAAACCGCATTTTTAAATGATAGACAAATTTTAAATGCCACTTCATAGACGGCCTAGGAGCCCTTTGACGAGCTATGATGGCTTGAATTTTGATCCTTGGTCGCCACTTCTTTTCTTATTTTTTTATTGGTCATTGAAGGCATGAGCTTGTTGATTCATGAGGCCGAGAGTAAGGGTTAGCTTACGGGGTAAAGTTTTCTTCAGCCATGTTTATCACCCATCTTTTTTTGTGTGGATGATGTGGTTTTATTTGGTTTTGGTTCGGTGGTGGAATGGCAAGTATTTGTTTTTCTTTTAAATTTGTTATGTTTTGTTTCTGGATTACTAATTACTACTGAGAAGTCGGCTTTCCTATTTCATGGTATCTCGGAGGAGGCATCCACACAAATTCATGCTTTTTTGCCTTACAAAATGGAGCCCATTGATAATAGTTCTAATTTTTTTTCTCAAGCCACATAAATACAAGATCAATGATTGGCAATGGCTTGTTAAGAAATTTGAGAAAAGAATAAGCCATTGGTCATATCCCTTACTTTCAATGGATGGAAGAGTTATTCTTATTAGATCAGTTGTTGTAGCAATTATGGTATTTTGGTTTCCTTTGCCATGTATCCCGACTTCGATTATGAATGAGTTGGGATAATAAAAAATGTTCAACTTCTTGTGGAATGATTTGGCATATGGAAAAAAACGTCATCTTGTGAATTGGGAGGCTCTTGCGAAGCCCAGATTACTTGGGGGGTGGGACATCAAAAAATTGTATTGGTTCAGTATGGCACTCCGAATGAAAAGCTTTTGGATTGCTTTATTTGGAAAGGGGCAGTGGAATAAGGTGATTTTTGCAAAGTACCCGTGCAAAACTACACTAACCTCTTGGCTCAAAGAGGAGGAGAAGAACATTTGGGGCTCGTCGTTGTTCTGGAATGGTTTCTTAAGGGTATTCCCTTTTATTAGTAGGCCACTTTATTGGAAAGTGGGTAATGATGAATCTATCATGTTGGGACCAACCCCTTCCTTGGTATGGAGGTGGACTTCACCCTTTCTCTGTGTTATAACTAGAATTTGTTCTTAAGATTATGTGTCTTATTCTTCAAAGTTTGTTTTCCTATTACCTTTCAATTTTGAGTTGGTTTTGACGTTTTTTATTAATAAGTACATTTTTGTTTGATTTTATACTTTTAATAATTTAGTTATTTCATTTTTGTTGGTTTTAAAGTTTTTCTTTGGGCTTATTAGTAAATATATATCTTTAAGGTCTGAAAAGCTCATAATAGATTGTATTTCAAGTTTTAGTTCTACCACTAACCCTCATTTTTAAGTCATGGTTAAAAAATATGCAAAAAGGGGATTCCTATAGCGTAGGGTTGAAAGTTAGTTTTTGAAAAGACAAATATTTTTTGTAACTGATTCGAATCCTAACCTAAAAAATTAGTTTAGTCAGTTATGTAACCATTTTTTATGGAAAAGGGGATAAAAGTAGGAAATGCAATAGAAGGGGGGGTTGAATTTTGACTCAAGGAGAGGCTTTTAAGTTGTGGTATCTCAAGCTAAGATTGATAACTCTCATGTAAGTTTGATGACTGTTATTGATTATATACATATTGATAAGCCATTTTACCTGTTATGTTGGTTTCATTTCTAATCTGTTTGATTACTCAACATACAAATTCATTTCTTGTTTAAAGGTTTTACTCATGCAAATGCTTGTATTTTGTGGATGTAATCAGTATTATTATGTGTAATGTTTATGGTTTATTCAAATGTGTTTGATCCCCAGTTTTTTAAACTTGTTCATGATTTAGTTATGTGTTAGCTTGTTTATGTTTTACCTCCTTGTTGATAAAGTTTTAAACCAAAACCATTAGAAAACCAATTCCATTATGTTTTCTTTTTTGAGATTGTGTTAGCTTGTTCTTTGGCGCCGTTGCCGGGGATGAAGTTGAAGCATATCTTCCCTGGGATTTAATCTTTCAACTGATTTTGAGAGGTGAGCAAAATCAACAAATCTTTTCGACTACTTTTTCACCAAGCAGTGTCCACAGTGGCTATTAGGAGGATTGGAACCAGAAGAAAGCCTACTTCACCTTTACATCAAGGTGTCTCTGATCCAGAACAATTTGTGAAGGAAGCTAGAAAGATTAGAAAATCTCAATCTTCTCCTTCTCTTTCTAATCCTGAACAGTTTAATTTAGTTTTACCTTTTGTACATTCAAAGGAGGAAAAAAAAGCCTATTTTGGTCAATTCCTTCAATACCAGTTAAGAACTTTCAAATCTTTACCAATCCACAATCATATAAAAAAGCAAAAACTGAGTCTCCTGGAAAAATTCCCTTGTTTCAATTTAAAGCCAATAAAAATTCTTTTCGACCCAGTTCAAGTAAAGTCAATAAACATTTTCCTTCACCAGACCCTAGTAGCTTGAAAATGGCAACTCAGCAACCTCTAGACATGATGGATAGAATGGTGGCTACTAGATATGCTCCCTTAGTCCTTCCTCAGCCATTAAATGCCCTACCTTGAGGGGATTATCATAAATATTTACCTAGGTTCAATGGTCAGAGTGAAACAACTGTTAAAGAGCATTGGGATGCCTTCCTTAGTTATGTAGACAACCAAAACATTGAAGCAAAAGATGTATGCATGAGGATGTTTGTGCAAAGTCTGGATGGAGAGGTTAGGAAGTGGAGGGAACTACCAGCAAATTCAACCACCTTGATAGAGGAGCTACAAGATGTATTTATGAGGCAGTGGGGAGATACAAAAGATCACACTTATTATATTACAATTATATTACACAATTTGGAGCTTTAAGGAGAAAAAAGGATGACACTATATCAGATTTTTCTAAATGTTTCAATGAGATGTATGGAAGGATCCCAGCTGAAATTAAACCCTCTGAAACCTCAGCAAAACTAACATATGCAAATGCTTTTGATCATGAATTCTCCTTACATCTTAGAGAGAGAAGACCAATCACTTTGTTAAACATGCAGGAAGCTGCATTAGAAGTAGAATCCAATATCTTAGCTTCCAATAGAGTTAAAGTGAATTCATATCAACAGACATATGATAGGAAAGGTAAGAAGGAGGTGGCTCCAGCACCTTCCACATCACAGACAGCTGATAGAAAAATTGATGAAATGGAGAAGTTAGTTAAAATTTTAACAACAAAACTAAATAAATTGGAACTGGAGAAGAATTCAAACAGGCCTGCACAAGAAGCGGAAAGAAACCCTAACAATCCTAATCAATTTAGGCGCCAGTTTGCACCTAGATTTATCCCCAGAGAACGTAGAAATAATGATATACAGAGGGAGAGAAAGAAAATGAGGATCAGAGGAATCCCCCTCCTTTGCAGAATAATATGACAGATGAAGTTGAAGAGGGTGAAGATGTGCAGGATGAAGATTTAAATCAAAATATAAATTATTTTGGAGAATTATCAGCTGAAGGTTTCTTAACAGAAGATGAATATCTAAATTCTAAGTTCTTTGATGCAAATGTTTATCAAATAGAAAGTGATTTAGCTCCTCAAGTTTCAACTGAGATATGTCAATCAAAACCTAAAATGTCTATTAATTTAAGGTCTAGCCCAAAGTAGGTATCTCAGATTCCAAAGAAGAAAACGGTTTCATCTCCTAAATAGTCATTTAGTCAAGCACAGGATAAGAGTACAGATCAGGGTGAATCAGATAAGACTATAGAAATTGAAGAAGTGATAAAAAAATGTGCAGACATTCAATTTTGAGAAAGAATGATGTAAAATCAAAATTCCAGTACCCTTTACTGAGTTAATGAAAAATCCATGCTATATAAATCCATTTCTCAAGATGATAGGTTCAATTGCTAACCAAATACCCTCATATACTGTGAATTTACAAGAAGAGCATCCTAAAATGTTTATTGGTTCTGCCTTATCTGATAAGACTGAAAGTGATTCAAACTCATCTCCACCTTTTTATATAACATCGACTGTTCATGATCAAATGATTCATAATTGTTTACTGGATTCCGGTGCTTCTCACAATTTGATGGCATAAGTAGTCATGGAGGCTTTGGGTTTAAGTACCACAAAACCCTATCATGATTTGTATGCATTTGATTCTAGAGCTATTAAATGTTTGGGAGTGATTAAGGATATGGTGGTTAATTTAACACAGTTACCTATGAAAAGTGTCATCATGGATGTGGTGGTGGCTGATATCACTCCTAAATTCGAAATGTTGCTTTCAAGGTCTTGGGCTAAGAAGGTGGGGGGTACTTTACAAATGGATTTATCATATGCAACAATTCCTGTTTTTGGAGGAGAGAATAGGAGATTGTATAGAGAATTACAGTATGTGTACATTGGCACTGATGATAAGAACCCAACAAATCATCCACTTTATGCTGTAGAAAAGGATTTGGGCTCTTGCATGCTACATTTCAGTGATGAAAATACCAGTGGTGTGTTACAGGTTGAGAAGGAAAAACCAATCAAACGCTCTGTTGAACAAACAGATGAGTTGTGGCAAATGCATTTTGATGGTTCCTCATCCAAAGAGGGAGAAGGAGCAAGTATTGTTTTGATTTCCCCTGGCGGTGAGTTAGTAAGTTTGATGTATAAGTTGGAGTTTGTAACTACAAACAATACAACAGAGTATGAGGCATTGATATTGGGTTTAAAGGCTGCAAAAGATATGGGCATTCAACAATTTTTTGTTTATGGTGACTCCGAATTAGTTGTCCAGCAGGTGAGGGACAAATATCAAGTAAAGCAGGATTTATTGAAAGTATACATAAATGAAGTCTGGGACATGATTGATAATTTCTTTATAGCATTTAATATCTCCTTTATTCCCAGAGATCATAATCAGACAACTGATTCACTTGCTTTAGCAGCCACACATTTCAGAATTCCGAAACAAACTCAGTTAAAGTATCCCATTGAAGTTAGATATAGACCTTCAGTACTAGATAATATCAAACAATGGAGGGTTTTTTAAGATGACTTAGAAATAAAGAAATTTTTGGAATTGACTGGTGAGTTTTCTAATTTGTTGATTGATCAAGACCAGGATGAGGAAGTTGAAGATGCTGATGAATATTCAAAAAATGAAATTGTTGGACATAAAATTATCGAGTTGAAAGGAAATTTTATTCCCAAAGGATTGGTCCCCCTTGAAAGGATTTTTTCAAAAGATGATACTCCATGAAACCAACCATGCAATCCTTAGAGGAGAATGTTGTAGACTGTAATATTGGTACAGAAGAGCAACCCAGGATGGTAAAAATTTTGAAATCTCTTTCAATTGAGCAAAGGAACATATACATTAAATTATTGAAGGAATATGCTAATGTTTTTTGTTGGTCCTATGAGGATCTAAAAACTTATGATACCAATATTATTCAACATAAGGTTCCTTTAAAACCCAATGTAAACCTTTTAGACAGAAGTTAAGAAGAATTAATCCATCATTATTTCCAGTAATAGAAAAGGAGGTTAAAAAATTATTGGATGCAAAAATCATTGTTCCACTTAGATACTCATCGTGGGTGGCTAACCTAGTTCTAGTAAGGAAAAAGAACGGAGAGATAAGATTATGTGTGGACTTCCATGATTTAAACATATCTTCACTAAAAGACAATTACCCATTGCCCAAGATTGAGAAGGTTTTGCAGCAAGTAGTGGGTGCTCAGAGAATGTCAATGGTGGATGGATTCTCGGGGTATAATCAGATTGCCATGCATCCAGATGACAGGGAGAAGACAACTTTCACTACCCCTTGGGGTACCTTCATGTATGACAAGATGCCATTTGGTTTGATGAATGTTGGTGCAGCATTTCAAATAGCTATGGATATAGCCTTTATTGGGGAAATGAAAAATTTGTTGTGATTTATTTGGATGACATCACAATGTTTTCACATTCTGATGAATAACTTCTAAAACACCTAAAACAAACCTTTTTAAAATGTAGGAAATATGGACTGTCATTAAATCCAAAAAAGTCTCATTTTGTTGTTTAGGAGGGTAAGCTACTAGGACATTTGGTTTCAACAGATGGGATAAGAATAGATCATGAGAGAGTCAAAGCTATTTTAAAAATTAGTTTGCCTAGAAGTAAGAAGGATGGTCAGTCATTTATTGGGAAAATTAATTTTTTGAGATGGTTTATACCAAATTTTGCTAAAAGTATAAAGCAGATAACAACTATGTTAAGAAAATATCAGGAAGTGAAATTGACAGCAGAAGCCAGAGCTTCATTTGAGAAAATTAAGCAAGCTTTGACAGAGGCACCAATGCTGGTAAGTCCATATTTCTCAAAGGACTTTCTGACTTTTTCCTTTACTTCTCAAGATACAATAGCTGTTGTTTTGTTACGAAAAAAAACAGAGGTGCTAGAGAAGCCTATTGCTTTCTTCAGTAAGACCCTCATAGATTATGAATAGAAGTATAGTACATTGGAAAAGCATGCATATTCACTAGTAAAAGCACAAAATTTTTTCAGAAATTATATTCTACATTCAAAGATCATTTCTTATGTACCTAATGCAGTTGTGAAAGATATCTTAATTCAGCCAAATAGTGAAGGAAAGAGGGGAAAATGGATTGCAAGGATTATGGAGTATGATGTGGAGATCAAGCTTACCAAGCTTGTAAAAGGACAAGGTTTAGCAAAATTGTTGGCTGATTCAAATTGTGAAGCTCTTGGTCTTCATTTGATGACAGAACAACCAATCTAGGAGGAGTTACAAAGAGGGAAATATAAGTAGCAGATTATGGATAGGTATGCAGAATCAATATGGTATGTTGACATTGTTTGTTTCTTATTGTATTTACAATGTCCTGTACATTTAGATAAAAAGGCAGCTAGATCATTGAAGTTGAATGCCACTAAATATTGTTTAGTGGACCAGCAGTTACTTTGGAAGGATCCAGGAGGAGTATTGCTAAGATGTTTAAACAATCCAGAGATTGAGGAAGTTATTTCATAATCACATGAAGGTGCTTGTGGAGGGCACAAATACTGGAAGGCCACTGCTTATAAAATGTTGAGGTCTGGATATTATTGGCCTTCTTTATTGTCTGATGTATATCAGCAAGTTAGGGCTTGTCTTCAATGTCAAAAATTTGTTGGTAAACAAAAACTTGTGTCCTTACCATTGAATCCCATTGCAGTTAATGCTCCTTTTCAGCAGTGGGGCTTAGACTTTATAGATGAAATAAATCTTGCTTCTTCTGGACAACATAGATGGATACTTACAACCACATATTTTTTCACAAAATGGGTAGAGGCCATTCCTACAAAGAATGCAATTGATAAGGTGATAATCAATTTTATTCAGGAGAATATTCTAAGTAGATTTGGGTGCCCCAAGAAATTTCTATCTGATAATGCTAAAGCTATGGTTACATTTTGTGAAGAAAATGGAATTGTTTTGAAACATTCTACATCTTATTACCCTCAGGGAAATGGGTTGGCAGAATCAACTAATAAGAATATTATTCAGAGCATTAGAAAACTGTTAAATCAGAATAAGAGGTCATGGGATTCAATGTTAAAATATGCACTTTGGCCAGATAGGATAACTACTAAGCAAGCAATTGGTTCTTCTCCTTTTCAGTTAGTATATGGCACTGATGTTGTATTTCCAGTTCAGTTAGGTATTCCAATAATGAAATTCTTTCAAGATAGTTTGGAGGAACCTAATGATATTCAAAGGAGAATTTTTTCACTGATCGAATTACAAGAGGAATGTGAAGCTGTAGAAGAAAAGGCTCAAATGTACAGGAAAGAAAATCAAGGAAAGGTTTGATAGGAAGATTAAGGAAAATACCTTTTTCTTGTGGATACATGGTTTTAAGGTGGGATGCCAAAAAAGAGCAAAAAGGTTAACATGGTAAATTTGACCATTTGTGGTTTGGTCCTTTCATAATTTCAAAAAATTTGGAGAACAATACCTTCGTACTGCAGACTATGGAAGGTGAAGAATTTTCCAATCCTGTGAATGGACGATTCCTCAAACACTTTTACAGTTATTGAAGGTAAGAGACTTGTCATTCATTGTATATACCGGTGTGATAGAGATTGAATAAAGACTCCATAGCTCAATGGAAATTTTGTAGAGTAATAGACAGGTTTAGTTGAGATGGCAGAAGGCATTGATCTACAGGTTCTTGAAACCTCATAAGGAGGGTTTCATCCTGCAGCAGGAGCCAGATGTTATAACTAGAATTTGTTCTTAAGATTATGTGTCTTATTCTTCAAAGTTTTTTTTCCTATTACCTTTCAATTTTGAGTTGGTTTTGAGGTTTTTTATTAATAAGTACATTTTTTTTTTCATTTTATACTTTTAATAATTTAGTTATTTCATTTTTGTTGGTTTTAAAGTTTTTCTTTAGGCTTGTTAGTAAATATATATCTTTAAGGTCTGAAAATCTTACAATAGATTGTATTTCAACTTTTAGTTCTACCACTAACCCTCATTTTTATGTCATGGTTAAAAAATATGCAAAAAGGGGATTCTTGTAGCGCAGGGTTGAAAGTTATTGAACAAGGGCGCTACAAGAATCTCGAAGTATTGAAATTATGGCAGATAGCCGTGGTGGTTTGTAATCGGCAAAAGTGGGAACCTTTTTAACACCTGTGAGGACATAATGATACGTGTTTAGAACCTAGTGATGATCATGGAAAGTGTATGAGAGGATGCAAAAAATTATTGAGGAAGATCGTGGTTTTACCTATCATGAATTCATGAGGTTAGAGTTATTGAAAGAGGTGGTTGGTACTCATGGTTGTTGCAGAAGAAAATATCGAAAGCTTTCAGACATCTGTCCAACATACAATAGCGCATATTCATGATCTCATCTATCATTATGATAGGTGTATAAACAGGTATGTAAATCATGGAGAAAATCGTGGTCTGCAGTGACATGATTCTGATTTTGTAAGGCATTATTAGAAAATAGTAAACCTACCTGTCACGATTTTTGTTTGGTTGCTAATTCTATTGTTGCAGAGTAAAAGTCTGAGTAATTTTGAAGATTCTGTAAAGAAATACACAGCCTAGGGTTACAGAGCAAAAATAGGACAAGGTGGAAAGACTAACAGAGTTGAACCCACTGATACAAGATGGACAAGTAGTTTTCCTGATTGTGCAGTGATGTTTCAAAGAGATGGATGGTTTGATTTCTTTGAGAGAATTAAAGGTTTTAACCCAGAAGTGTCTTATCGTTTTACTCATGGTTTTGATAAATACACAGTTGCATTTGATACCCTAAAATTTGAACTGACAAAAGAATTGATATCATAAGCTACAGGCGTAGCAAATGATGGAGAGATGTGGTTTAAGAAGATACCTTTCACCTTCAACCCAAAAGATTTCCTATTACCTAAAGTCGAAACCCTAGATTGGGGGAAAGGGGTATAGTTAGACAAATTTAAGCCTGAGTGGAGAGAAGCCATTAAAATTTTACAAAGCTATATCACACGTGAGGGGAGATTTGCTCTGGTTTTCAAATATCATGTCAGATTCTTGCAACATTTGAATCAACAGTCTAGAATGAACTTACCCTTTTTCTTTTTGAAAATCTTGCAAAAGATGTCAAACAGGATAAAAGGGCATAGGGATCATACTCATCAATCTATTTTTCATCATGGACTAATAAAGTTGATTGTTTGCACAGTCCTTCAGAAGAAGAGTAGAACTTGGGATCGTTTTTTGTTTTGGTCAAGTGTCCTTAATGAGCAAGAAGACCAACCCAAAAAGAGGCAGATAAACAAGCAGTATAGTCTTGTAAAAAGGTTAAAAAAAGAAATAACGGATGAGTTGGTGAAGGATAATGTTCAAGAGGAATGTTCAGGTCACAAATTCGAAGAGCCTGTGTGTGAAGAGGTTAAAGAAGTAATTGATGGTAATCAAGAATAAGTTTCAAAGAATGCAGAAGAGGACCAGACAACTGTTATAAATCAGGAGGTGTTCATTAGAACGAAATCAGAGTTTCACAGGTGTACAAGAAAATATAACAGAGGTTCATGTTCCTGTTAAACTAAAGGCTGATAATTTGCGAATTCCAAATAAAAAGCTTAAAGGAAAATTTGTGGTTGTTGAATTGAAAGATGAAACTGTGCAAATCTCAAGTGTAAAGTTTCAAGGGAAATCTTTTGTAATGCTAGAAGAATCGAACTGGAGACCAAAAACAAGAGCAAAAAACAAACTGAGACTTAACATGAAAAAGAGTTTAAACCCTAATTTAATGAAGGAGAAGATCACTATGATTGAAGATTCTTCATCTCAAGAAGACATTGAAGAAGAAGAAAGCCTAAGTTCTCAGCAGGTTCATATTAAAAAAAAGCATTCAGTGAGTTTAAAGTCATCTCCAGGAAGAAATAAGGTTGCAGAACAACCAATAGATTTCAGCACCGAAAGAGGTAGGTCTTCAGAAGTTCTTGTTGAAGAATAAACAGTCAAAGATGGAGAAGATGATGACCTAATTTTTTGAAAAATTGATATTCCATGGCTGTCAGATAAAACTTCTACATTATAGGGATAAATGTGCATAGATTCAAAAACTGAGAACCTAAAGAAGATTGTCAAGCAATACAAATAACAGATTGGTTTTCTTCGTGAGACCAATGATGGATTGGTTATGGCTAATAGAAGACTGAGAGAGGACCTTAATGATATCAATACTCATTACCAAGAATTGATTGTTGTTTCAAAAGAGGCCTTGAAGAGAAAAAGACAGACTCAGAGCCAATTTGAAGAACTGAACCAAAATATTCAAAGTCTGGCCCAGCAGAACGAGGAGTTATTAAAGAAGATTGAAGATTTAGAAGTAGAGCAGCAGAGAAGTAAAATGAAGTCACATGCCTTAGAAGGAATTGCATTGTTGGGTGAGGCAACCAAGAATCTATGAAGATTACTAATGACAGGTGTCAAGTAGTTATTTTTTAAATATTTAATAGTTTATTTTTGAAAAGACAAATATTTTTTGTAACTGATTTGAATCCTGACCTAAAAAGTTAGTTTAGTCAGCTATGTAACCATTTTTTATGGAAAAAGGGATAAAAGTAGGAAATGTATTAGAAGGGGGGTTCGGATTTTAACTCAAGGAGAGGCTTATAAGCTGTGGTATCTCAATCTAAGACTGATAACTCTTATGTAAGTTTGATGATTGTTATTGATTATATACATACTGATAAGCCATTTTAATTGTTATGTTGGTTTCATTTCTAATCTGTTTAATTACTCAACATACAACTTCATTTATTGTTTAAAGGTTTTACTCATGCAAATGCTTGTATTTTGTGGATGTAATCAATATTATTATGTGTTATGTTTACGGTTTATTCAGATGTGTTTGATCCCCAGTTTTTCAAACTTGTTCATGATTTAGTTATGTGTTAGCTTGTTTATGTTTTACCTCCTTGTTGATAAAGTTTTAAACCAAAACCATTAAAAAATCAATTTCATTCTGTTTTCTTTTTTGAGATTGTGTTAGCTTGTTCTTGTGGTAGTCTAGGAACAATTTCTAGCACAAACACTTCGGAGTTGCTAAAGCACCTAAATGATCAAGGTTTCCTATTCCTGAGCCAAGTCTGCAATGTAGGTGGGTGTCATTTTTCTGATGCTTATTGGTACACGATTGAGGATCTGGAACTTGGGGGTTCATGGGCACTTGAATGGTTACATTTTACTAATATGATATACCAAGCGGGAATCAGGTTTCCTGAAGAGGAGGACGATGTGATATGGGATTTTAATAAATCTACAGACAGTGTCACTGCCAAAGAAGCATATGACTTCATATCATAGCCCCGTTCGATTCCTATTTTTGGTTGGTGGCACACTATCATTTGGAAATGGAAGATCCCAGTAAAAAATAAATGTTTTATGTGGTTGTGTTGTGAAAACAAAATTTATACTTGGGACAATATCGTAAAACATGGGTGGATTGGCCCTAATTATTGTTGTTTGTGTCGTCTGGAGGTTGAATTAGTGGACCATCTCTTTGTTGATTGCCATTTTAGTAAATCAGTGTGGATGGGGGTGGATAAAACATTAAATATTTCTCTTATATAGATTACTCCAATCTTTTGGAGAATTTGTTTCATTGGCGTGATAATGATTGTGGATATGGTTACCTACCTATTTTTTGTTGTTGGGTGATGTGGAAGACAAGAAACAAGGTTATCTTTGAAGAACAAAACCCACTTCTCCATCTTTGTTACTCCTTCGTCATTGGACTGTTGAAGGACTACCCAACACTGGCGATTGTTAAGAAACGCATAATTGTGGATTCTCCTCTTATTTATGGCTTTCCTGCTGGTTTTTTCGATGGAGTTGCGACTAGGGAGTCAAGTGGGGTTGGCTTCTTCTTGTCTATTTATAAGAATCAATTTTCACTTGAGATGGGTTGTGGATTGGACTCCAATACACAGGCGAAGCTTCTGGCTCTGTGGGGACTGGTTTTTGTAGCACATAGCATGGGTATTCCTTCAATTGTTATTTTTGGGGACTTAAAGGTACCGTAGGCTAGGCAAATAACAAGTTCTCTCTACGTGTCCTATTGTTGGATTAGTGGTGTAGGCACACTCTCCTTTTACCGAAGTCTATTCTATCCCTCAGCATCATCCATGTCATCCAGGAACACAACTCTACTGTTGACTACCTCTCAAAGGAGGCACTTATGATATCGGAGGGCACCATGTTGTGTGAGGATTTTTATGATGATGAGAATATTGTTGAAGGTTCTCTTCGAGCATTTTTATGTTAATTTTGTTATGTTACCATTACTACTAGTTTTATTTTCTAATGGTGCAATCTCTTGTATAGTCATCTCATAAAAATATGGGGTGTCTTTTTTTGGCTGAAAGTAGATTTGGGATGTTGCTCCTTAGCAGATGTTTTTGTTTACATCACTCCGATGTAATTGGGAGGGTTATTAGAGGGTTCTTTATGCATTGTATTATGTTACCTTTGATTCAATAGAATATCAAGTAATGACTTTTTTGGCTTGAAAAAAAACATACCAACACGTACTCTATGCTACAAACTTTGTTTCCCTATCCATCGAGTTCTTAAAGTAGTATGGCTCGGCAATTCAAATTAAAAATATATATATATTAAAAACATATAAATATATAAAAACTTCATTACAATCATCCTCAATTAAGCCAATCTACTATAATATACACATCAAAACATAACAAAGCTTAATAAGCCTTTATTTCATCATGTTTTATCTTATCAGCAATGAAACATAACAAAGCTTAATAAGCCTTGGTTTCATCATGTTTTATCCTATCAGCAACGAAACATAACAAAGCTTAATAAGCCTTTATTTCATCATGTTTTATCCTATCAAATATATATATTCCAAATAAGGATCCCCACATAATGATGATATCTAACCAATTGTGTTAGAATGCATGCAATATGTATGATGTGAGTTTTATTAAAATGTACGTATAATGGTGTTTGAATTTGGGACATACAGAAATTATGAAGTTGAAATGAAGCATGGTGTTTGAATTTGGGACATGACAAAATTATGAAGATGATATCTAACAAATTGTGTTAGAATGCATACAATATGTATGATGTGAGTTTTATTAAAATGTATGCATAATGGTTTGAAATTGGGACATAAAGAAATTATGAAGTTGAAATGAAGCATGGTGTTTGAATTTGGGACATAAAAAAATTATGAAGTTAGAGAGACTTTCATATGAGTGGTTTATTATGAAGTTGGAGAGACTTTCATACAAGCTTTGTTTTTAAATGTGGTTCACCCTTTGTTAGAGGGTTGTTCCACGAAAAATTACCAACACCTGCTATTCAAATTGATTCAAGGTATGATCATCTTACATCATCAACACATTTATTACAAAGGGGATCCACACGAGCATATCAAGCAATACATAGGGGCTCACTAGAGCATCGTGTCACTTACAAGAATTGAACCTGGGTGAGGAGGGTGATAATCATTCCTCCCAACCACCCAAGCTACATCCAATGAACATAGAGTGATATGTTATATTGGTGTTCATTTCAAATGAAACCATTAATAGTATTAAATATAAAAATGTCAATATCATTTATTATGCATGTGGATGATGTTACACTTCATTACCTTTTATTATTTTTCCTTCCATTCTTGTTCCTATACTCGGTGGTTTGAAGATCAACCACCCTATTATTATTGTTATTAATATTGAGCATTTTTTAATGGATAGTAGTATAAAAGTTATTTAAAACTTTTTTAATTAAATGTGCATAGTAGAGAAATTTACTTAGTTTATGAAATTTTTTGAGTTGATGTTTTGAAATTTCACAAATTTTTTATATCATAAATGTTAAATAAAATTAGGTATGAAAAAATAGTTATCTTTATATTTTCAAAGTAATGGCTGAAGGCAAATTTGCAACACTTTTAAATTGAAATCTATTTGTTTCTAAAGTTTTGTAACCCTTATACACAAATTACATAAAAGTAAATTCATGTACATGGGATTAGTTATGGTGTGTTTATTGTACTCTTAATGGTCAGAAATTGGGTAGACAGCTTCAAGTTTGACTACAAGTTTTCCTAGGGTTTGAGATTCAAATAGTTGACAATGCTTCAGCGGCTAGCCCTCAATCCCTAGCCACCCTCCCTCATTCTCTTGCTTAGCTACCAATATCGTGTTAGACCATGGTGGTGTATTCATAAGAGTGGGGTCGATGCCCTTGTGTGGCAACCCATGGAGTGGCATCAACCTTCTACAACGACAATTATAGAGGCAAGGATGCAACCCATTAACTTGGTGCAATCATTGTAGTTGGGGGTTGCTTCAACTATGTTCAACGGTGGTGAGTCGTGTGGTTGGTTGGTTGCATCCCTTTCCTTCCTCTATGTAGTCAATGGTGGCCTATTCTTGCTCTTTTGTGAGTAGCAGATCCTTCAGCGTGGGAATCCTGCAACCTGGTATATGTATTGGGATGGGGAAGGCAAGAAATTGTTTCGGTTATATTTGTTCAAATTAGAAAGCTAGTTTTCAAATGGCCTATATATGTGGCCATTTTTTTTATATAGTTTATCTCATTTTGAGCAGCATTTTGTTTTGGTGCTTAACGCACAGTAAGGTTGTCTTGCAATATGTATTTTTATGTTGTAGTTTATTGCTATTATCAACTCTTTGAGCAGTGTAATTTTGTGCTTATGCACTTATAAACCTTCGGGTAATGAACACTATGTTTTGTTTTTAGTAATAGAATGTGATCTTTTTTTCGTGGAAAAAAAGGTTACGGTGTGTTTATAGCATACAAATTGACCCATTAGTAGTTAGTAGTTAAAAAATACATTATTATTAGCTTTGGAGTGTGTATGGCAATATCTCTCTTAATTCTATTAAATCATTGCAATGTTAGATCCTTCTCTTTATCACAATCCTTTTATTTTTTAAGTTTTTAAGAAGATAATCTCCATAGAATCAATAAATAATGAGGTCTAATGTCATCTTGTTGTAGCTCCCAAACTTGATAACACTCTTTAAATACTTAATAATTATTTTTTTCCAATGAAAAAAATATCACCTTCCAAATTTTATTGAAATATGAACCATATTGTTCATTTGGCTTGTTAGCCCTGCACTTAGTTTCCCACAAATTTTGCTTTTACTTTACATCATTTCTTACAAAAAATTTCTCAAATCTTGCCCGATAATGGCATCGCTTGTAAAATTTAGATATCTTATCAGGTTTTCATCTATAATATCTATAATGTTTAGAAGTAAATTTATGTCATGATCATTACCATATGTGTACAGCCAAAGAAGTGCCCATACTACAAGGGTAGTATGCTTAAAATAAATTAGGTCTCAGATCTATTTCCTTGACAGTGTCAATCTCAAGAACTTTGGAGGTACCTTCCTCAAGTTGTAATCCTTGTTTTGAGAGTTGGTTTGCGTGGCTATTATGTTGAACGCAATGGCACATTGAGAGGGGGGGTGAATCAGTGTGCTAAAAACTCTAGCAATTTTCACTTCTCAATAATGTTAGGCAGAGTTCATCATTTACTTTACGCTACCAAGTACATCATCATGCCATCAACTAATCGACACATGCCATATATCAACATATGAAAGTCATCAACATTGATCATAACAATAAACACATCACCACACATGTATAGTAGACTTTCTTTATAATTTCATATGAAGTTCAATGGAAGACTTCAATCTTCGCGATTACATCAACACCAACTGACAAGAAGAGCACCAACTCCTATTCCAAGACCTAGCTTGGTTTTCTAAGTTCCAGCTAAGAAGAGGTGCAAGAGCAATCTTGCCTTCACATACTTCTGCCACTCAATCGAATGTTTCTCATTCAAAAGTTGTCATGTCACATGTCATCACTGTCATCAACTCAATCAATTAGAGATCATCATCATCTGCTCATGTCTTCAAAGGTATGTTAGTAATCAAACATCTGATGTGCTTGTCGTCGTATTACTGCTTTGTCGTGTCAAGTCATGGCTGCACTGTCAAGCTATCATTGTTATCAATGCAATCACTTATCACTGTATTATCACTTTAGATATTTTATGTGGCTTCTTAAGATTTTACTTGATCTCTAAGTTGCCTCACAAAACTTGAACTCTGTCAAATCAACCACCTGTAAGTTATCACTGGAAAATCTATAGTCATGTCAATTTGTTGTCATTGTCGATAAGCTGTCATAAATCAAGTACATCACAGGTAGGCCAATCGATCTATGTCACCATGCCACTTCTTTGCCTATTCAAGAATCGGGATGCTTGAAAGATATAGTTGCTACTATCATTAATGCCTCAAACAATCCTTAACCATCGACAATCAAAGTTTTTACAACATGGAGCTTATCTCCACATAATATTCCTCCTACAACACCTACTGCTATCTATCTGACATATCCAAGAATCAGAGAATGAGACCTGAAAATATTACTTCTTACCCTTTCCTCTACAGTTTCCATAGTGAACTATTATACGAATTTCATAGTTTTTTCTTCTACACATTCACCTCACAAATAAGGGTGTTAGCTCCTATTTATACTAATTTATTTGTATTATATGGATCTGACTTGATAATAAATTATTTCTTTTAATTTTTGACCCATGTTTGATTGGGTCAACCTTCACTTATATTTTTTATGCCAAATATAAGATAAGATTTATTTCCTCCTTTTGAGAGTTGAATTGCCTTGTGACTCAAGCGTGGCACCTTAGGAATATGCTTTCACCAGCAATACGTGAGAGGGGTTGCTGGCCTCACTTATCATATGTGTTAAGTGAGGTTTTATTCTTATTTAAAATATTAAATACCCCATCAAATTAATCAAGGGCTTCACCATCATCAATGATTTTATGCCATGATAAAGTCAAACAGCTCCATCATCATGTCAAAGAATTCATTGTGAAATAAATATCAACCAAGACTTATTCAACCAACTTGTGGGATTAACGAGCAAGTTATGGTTCCAAGCACTTCTTCAATGCTTCATAAGTGCTTCAATGTTTCCTCAACATATCAATGGCATGTTGTCCCTGGGTTCCACAACATGCCAATAGCCATAAGACCATGCAAGAATTTCACCAAGGGAATCAAGGTCATCATCATCATAATGACAACAAGAACCATATACAAGGGCTCCATGACACCATCAAACCACAACATAGGTGGGTTCCAAGACCTAAGGTGCAATCAATATCATCAAGCCGTCACAAGGAGCATCAAGGTAATCTCAACACATCATAACCATGTTGCATTAAATATATGTTATTGTTCAAACAAATGACCACAGTATGGGTCATCTAGGTCAATCATAAACCCAACCATCAAGGGTTCCATTATTTTGCAAGAGGTCTTCAAGAACCACGTTACCATATATGAGAGCATCATCATGGGCTCCAAGGGTCAAGATACCACATTGAAGAGATTATCGACATCAACATGTCCACAATACTTGTTGGCATCAATGACAACTTCAATATTCATATTCATGTCCCCGTAAATGTGTTGAAAGGAGATTTATTCAAAGGTATCTATCACCATGGAGATGTCATCATATATTGGTTTTAGATGTATATTCTTGGGCGACCTACTATAATTAATCTAGTCTATAACAGAGTCTCCAACGACTTGTAGAGAATCCACCTCAGAGTGAATGGTTGGCTTTAGGACCATCGAAATTACATTTAATTATGCTTTGTTATTGTTGGTTGGTCCAATACCCGCAACAAGTTTGAACCAATGACTTTTTGAGTTGTACAATAATCCACCTATGCCCCCCTTATTGGGGTTCCCTTGTGCAACACCTTCAAAGTAACACCATGTTTTAAACTTATCTATTTGTACAACAACCAACCTTTTCGTATGAATACCCTTTTGTACCCAAGGGAACTGATCCATAATAGCTAGACCTTTATCTGCATAGGTGGGCAGGAGAATATATGTATTATGAAATATAATTTTGTTACAGGAAATCCAAATCCCCCATATCATAAGGACAGGTAGAGCTATGTATGCCTAAAAGGCAGGGTTGTTCACCCACCTCTCCAAAACAATTTTTATCTCATACCCCTCCCATATAAAAGAGATATTTTCCACCTGTGATGCATATTTCCACATGTCAGCCATATATGGGCAGGTAATGAATAAATGGTCAATAGATTCAGCATAAGAAGTGTAGAGGGGGAATTTGTTGGGGTCAGTTCTAAGGAATCTAATAAGATAATCCCATATTGGAACTTTCCTAAACGAGAATGACCCACATGAATAGTTTGGTCTTTAAGGAACTGTTAAGCTTCCATATAATCTTGTGCCATCGGTAATACCCCAGACATTAAGCCCCAGACATATGTTATTAATTTTGTTTATTATTGGGCACTACATGTCGGTACTATGAAATTTGGACATTGTTGTTATTGTTTAATTAACTAACGAGCTCAACATGGACAACTAACGAGAATGGGGGCCATGGATTCCACTTGTGAGGGGGTTGGGGGCTAGGAGTTGCTATTCTCCCTAATATTACTCATTGAACCCTATTTTTATTGTTTTGAGTTATGGAGAAACTATTGATTCCTCTTTAATGATTAGTGGGGCATACTTGGTTAGTGCGCCCTCCTTAGCCTCTTATGATGCTCTTCATCCACTTATGCACCCTCACTAGCTATATTTAGCTTGCACTCCTTGGAAAAAGTGTAACTCCCTCCTTCCTCCACCTTTTGCTATTCTGGGAAGGAATATTATGAATGAGTAACTCCCCTCTCTCATCAATTCGAGTTGGCTTCTAACCTTTGGAGTTACTGCTCTTTGAATTTGAGTCACTCACTTGGGGACTCGAATGGCTATTTGTGTATTGGGATGAGTATTATCTCATTCTCTTCTATAGTTTTTCTCTTGAGCTCTCCAGTGAAGTGGAATGCTCTCTTGTGTAGAAAATACATGCTCTCAAGTAGTAGATGCATTGAAGGCCTTGTAATGAGGTTTGAAGACCCTGTAATGGGGATTGAAGATTGACTATGCAGAACACAACATGAGTCCTTATCCCATTGCTTGTCCCTATCTGAATTTAAAGCATGAATCTTAACAATGGATGGTGATGTCACGAGGGACTTGCATAGTGAAGGGAATCCCATTTCGCTAAGTAGTGTAGATGGAAGGGAAAGTTTAGATCGACAAATGTGTAGTTTTAATTTCTATTAGTGTGAAAAGGGTGCAACCATATATTTTGGTTCACCTATTTTTTTATCATTCTGGGTTGTGAGACCTATTCCATTGCATCTAGAGTGATTTTCCCAGCAATGAATACTTTTGTTTCGCTGAAAAATGTTTATGTATGACTAAGATACATTTGTTTTTGTGTGGCAGTTTTCTCGGTGTTGAGATGAGGGCACCATACCTTTGGGTTTGAGAGTAACCCTCCTGTGGATCTATGGCCTCAACTCAGGGGTGATTATCATGCTGAAAGATGCATGAGAATGGCATGTATAAGGTTTGCTGGAATGTTGTCTTGTTGAAGCTAGTTTCCCATTATGAAGATGAGTATTTATTATATTGTTATTCATTACATTTTTGGAAATATATGTGCTTATAGATCTGATTTTCTTATGATTTATATGGTTGTAGGTGACAACCATGAAATTTGATGTTATATGGTTGTTGACGACATATTTCATATTTGAATTTGTTTATGTTGATATGGCTACAGTGGGTAGTCAGGGGTGAGTATTTATTATATGATTATTTAATGCATTTTTTGAAATATATGTGCTTATAGATCTAATTGCTTATGATTTGTACGGTTGTAGGTGACACCCAGGAGATTTGATGTTATATGGTTATAGATGACATCTTTCATATCTAAATTTGTTTATGTTGATATGGCTATGGATGGTAGCATGTGGATCTGTTTTTTAATATTGTTATTGTGGTTGTAGATGGCATCCTATAAATATGTTTATTATATCATTTACGATAGTTGCATATTTGATTATATTATAGACCTAACAAAAGAGAATTAAATATAATGAAAGTTTTATGCTACCTAACCCACTGTCAATCACAAATAGAAAGGAGGAAAATATATTTTTTGCAACATAAAGAAACAACATTTTGTTTTTGAACCCAAATAAAGTGATCGTTAAAATGGAATAAAATTAGTCAACACTAGAAATGAAAATGTTCTTCTTATTTTTATTTGTTAATCATTCCTACATGTATGCAATCGAAATCCTTAATATTAATTGTTCTTCTTGTATGATGTCCATAGATGAATGATTAAAAGTTTACCCAACAATAAAACAAGTTGAGTTTTAATCAGTGCCAACTGAAAATGGAGTTAAAGAAGTGGTCTCATGCTAGGAAAATCATGCTCATAACACACTAATAAATTCTTCATATCTAGGCACTATCAAACAAGAACCATACAACTAGTATTCATATTTGATTGGGTATACACGTCTTTGATAAAAGGCATGCATACACTAGGAAGGATAAACTTGAACATTAATAATGAATCAAGGCCAAATAAATGGGAAGGGTGCAAGAGATTTAAAAATCTTGTGCTAAGGTAAACAAGTTTACAATACCGTTAGGGAAATAATGTAACCACCAACATCACAACATTTAAGCAACTAGATAAACAGGTGCATGCACAAAGGCATGCAAATTTTAATTATATTTATGCTTAACAATGTTATGTATTATGCCCAAAAAACCATAGGTAGTTATGTGATATGTTGTGGGACCATAAGTAGATGCAACACTTGGTTGCAATAAAAAGACTTGTGAATACTAGGTTCTAGGACAACAAGGAACCATGAAAATGAGTCATGGACATGAGTGTTAAAATAGAAGATTGTGGAAATAATAATAATAATCGTGTAGTTTTAAGGTCATGGCCAAGCTAGAAACCAAATTGGTGTATGAGGCCCACTTGTTTATAGGATAATGGACCCCTCTACACATTGATTTGGCTGCTAAAGTCTACGGAGGTGTACATACCCTACCCCCCTCCAGATTTGAACATGTTACTTCCTAGAAGGAAACACATGTTCTTAAATGTTATGTTTACTCAAGCTGAGAAATAAAAATTACTTCATCAAGTAGGATTGGATTAGGAGGATGGGGTCTATAATATTTTCCTTCGAGGGTTCAAGGCGTCAATCTTGTGTCTAGGGCTTTGAGGGTTCCTATCAAGCTAGTGCATCTTTCCCTTCCCCTACCGAGTTAGAACAAAATGGAGTATGGTGAAGAACCGATGGATTATTCGTATGATGAGCTGGATGCTCAACAAATTTGGAGTTCACCAGTTGTCAACATGCAACCTGGGACAGTGGGAACTTTGACCTAAGGCCATGTTCCTCCATCATCAATTGGTAGACATAAAGAAGGAATGTCACTTTCTAATCCTATCTTTGTGGTGTTGGTGTTATCTTATTATGTGTTGGAATTAGTTAGATTTCTCACTTCTACGATTTATTCTGCTATTTTTCTAGTTGGGGTCTTTTCTACCACTGAGGCAAACCCATATTTTCTACAATGGATCGACATCGGATATGAGGCTTTTCTAAGCTGTCAAAATTATTTGTGGCTAAAAGCTTCTTTACCTAGGGTTTCTTCTCTAATAGAGGCAACTTTGACAGATCTAAATATTGGCCATTCGATAGGGCCAGATCCAAATACTAGCCAAAGTGCAGGGAAGAAGCAAAAGTAAACTCTAAAGGCCAAAGGGAAGGCTAGTTAATTTGCAGTGGGTATGGATATCAAACTATAGCAAGCAGGAGAGATGGCAAAGAAAGCCGTTGTTGGTAAAGCAAGAGGACACAAATTTAAAGCTAAAACCCTAAAGGAGAAGGTGGAGGCTAATTAAAGTCAAGTATTAGGGTATTCCCCCATAGTCAGGTGCTTTCTAAACGATGGTTTACCTTAATCATGAAGTCAATAGAAAATGCTCAGTGGGTTCTACAAATAACTTGTCTTTTTGTTCCACTCCTCTTCTCTTGAAGTCCTGGACACCCATTTTTTATGTGGGTCATAAGTGCATTGATACTGGGTCGATCTGGGTTTGTCTTCGAGGTCTTCCTTTTCATTGTTGGAGGCAGGATATCCTCAAAGGTATAAGAGATTCATTAGGGACTTTCTTAGAGGTAGATAAGACATGAGAAGAATTAGGCCAGATGGATGTATGTCGCATATTGGTGTATATGGATTTAAGAGGGGGTCTGTTTGATGAGATTGAGATAGTTTACAGAGACTAGACCTTCATCCTCAAATTGGACTATGACGGTGTCTCGTTTTGAGGTAGAATATGCCATCATCACGGGCATCTAGTGATTGATTGTCATCTTCCTTTTGCTCCAAGAAAGTCCATATCAACATCAAATCCTCTATCGAATCAACCTTCCCCTCCAAAGTCCCTAGAGGATGAAGAACAAGCTCAGATGGAAGACTATTTCAAGGATTTGGGTCAAAATCAAGGACCTCTAGATCTAGCAGTTTTACTTTCGACCCATGAAGATCTACAAATGATATATAAAGTTTTGGGTTCTTTGGCACAACAACAAGAGATGGAGGAGAACATGGTAGAAGATGCCATTATCAAGGACTTGGGCGACTCTTCTGGTATGATGAATCTTGGTCTTCATCCTTCCTCTAGTTTAATTTATGAATGTAGGCTGCACTCGGTCCCACTAACACATTGTATGTTCAGTTGCATTTGTCTCCTTGAAATCCCCTCCCATAATGATATATTGCCCTCTTATACTTGAAGGACTAGCTATTCCTCTGGTAATAGTATCCTCTAACTCCGTTTGCGGTAGGGGAAGTCTACACCATTTAGGGTACAATTTGAGTCCTATGGAGGAGGAAACTTTGGAAGTGGGTGGGTTTGGGATCGATCCCAAAGAGCCTCGTAAGACAAAAGGGAGGGGTAGAAAATATCATCTCTCCAAAGCCAAAGAAAAAGTTAGGAAATAAATTGCATCTCGTAGACAAAATTCTATTTATGGGGCACTTAGAGCATCGAAATCCCTGACGGGGCTGACCAAATGAAGATTATCTCCTTCAACTGTAGTAGGTTGACGAACCCCTCCAAAAAATCGTCTCTAAGGAGGATGGTTGATTCAATTGGTATAGAGGTTAGTTTGCTTCAGGAAACTCTTGGGTAAAATATTCCAGTGTCCAAGCTCTTGGAAGAGATTTTCAAAGGATAGAAGTTCATTGTGGTAGATGCAAGAGGACATTCAGGAGGTCTTGCAGTAGGGTGGAATCCCACCATGATCAATGTTAAAAACTCTTGGGGTTTTGTTTCAAGTCTTTCCATAGATTTTTTCTCTAAATATTTGGCTCAATATTTCCATCTTCCAAATATTTATGGCCCTTACCAATACAAGGAAAGCTTTTGGAAAGAGTTATTGATCAAATCATTCACGAACGTGGAATCTTTAATTTTGGGAGGAGACCTAGATTTTTATTTTCAAGATAAATTCAAAGAGAAAGGACTAATAGACATAGATCCAGTACATATGAATCCAACATGAGGAAATAAGCAATTTAGATCGAATCAGATTGCTAAACATTTAGATCATTTTATGAATCGTTGATTCTCTTTCAGAAGAGATCACAAACCTTAGACACTGGGTTAGCAACAATAGGGACTCTTATCATTTTTTGATGATTTTAGAAATGGAAGGAGTAAGGCAGAAACCACCTAGCCCATTCAAATTTAATTAATGCTAGTTTAAGGAATAAGAGTTCCAAAAACTACTAAAGGATTCTTGGACTCCTTTTTATTTGAATACTCATTATTTTGCAGCAAGTCATTTTGTCGAAATCTTAAAGAATATGAAACAAGGCACTATAAGGTGGGAAGCCCAGAAGAAAATAAAAGATGCGCAATCCTTAAATGAAGAAGAAGTGGTGTTGCAATCCATATATGATTTTGAAGGAGGTAGCTTCCTGTCGAATGAATCAAAAGAATATCTCATGCGACTTGTGAACCAACACAAGAAGTTTCTCCCATACCAAGAGGAAGCTCAGAACCTTAAAAGTAGGGCAATTTGGCTCAAAAGCAAGTACAAAAATACTGAATTTTTTCAAGCCTATGCTAAAGGGAGGAGAATACGTAATATGATTTAGGGCTTGAAAAAATCAGATGGTCAAGACATTAAATATTTTGAAGGTCTCGTTCAACTAGGTTATAAAGATCACTTCCAAATTCTCTTTAAAGCTCACGAAAAACCTTTTATTGCTAGAATTTTGGGGATTTCCTAGTTCTTCTGGAACTTTGCAAAGGAGGAAGATAATTATGATCTTACAGTGAAGTGTCTGATTTACAATTCTTTATAATTTCCAGAAAGAAAAAATCCCAAGCTTGAACGATTGGCCGATATATTTCTTTATAGAAGCCTATGATGTGCTAAGAGTGGACCATCTAATAGTTGTGGAAGAATCTAGAGAAAATGGGAGGATATTTCCATCTTTCAACTTGACTTTCATCACCCTTATTCCTAAAACTAACAATCCTTCCTCCTTTGATGATTTCATCCTATCTCTATGTGCAATGGCATTTACAAGATAATTATGAAGATCATAGCTTGAAGAATTAAAGTTGTTCTTTCTCGATCAGTTAATGAAGAACAATTTGATTTTCTTGTAGCAAGGCAGATTCATGAGGTCATCGGGGTGGCCTGGGAGGTTTTGCACATTCTTAAATCCATAAATTCAAAAGGTGTGATAGTCAAGCTAGATTTATCAAAATCTTACGATCATGGAAATCAATTGTACTTGCAGCTTATGCTCACTCATCTCGGCTTCGAATTTCGCCTCATCAACTGGGTCATGAGTTGTATTACCACTGTTTCTTTTGACATTCTTATTAATGGATCTCCTTCTTAGTTCTTTCTCGCGGAAAGAGGATTGCGTCAAAGGTGACCCCTGTCTCCACTATTCTTCCTACTGGTTGTTGAAGGGCTCAGCAAGACTCTAGTGAATGCCAAGCAGGTAGGAACTTTCAAAGGTGTTGTGATCTCTTAGATTATGTTAATTTCCCATTTATTGTTTGTAGATGTCATTCTCATATATTGTGATGGCTCCTTTAGAGATGCTAACACATTGGTAGAGGCCCTAGATCTTTTTTCTTGTGCTATTGTTATGTCAATCAACGAGAGGAAGTCCTCCTTGTCCTGCTATAACATGATCGAAGTGGATACCACCATTATCAGTCATTTATTGCTTTTCCTTTTCTGGAATAATAAGAAGGGTTCAAATATATGCCAGTTTTCATTTGAAGCTAAACAATTATCAAAATAAGGGTTGTCAATGGCTCATTATCAAATTGGAAAAACATCTTCAAGTTTGGAGTCACAAATGGAAGTCCCGAGCAAGTCGATTGGTGCTGGTAAAATCGATTTTGGAGGTCATCCTTGTTTACTAGACGACCCTCTCTTGGATCCCAATGGGTGATTTGGAGCTTTCTCTTCGGGTATGCTTTCATATTTTGTGGCTAGTCAACAATGAACATTTTTTTATGCCATGGGTTTGTTGGTAAAGAATTGTTGTCCCAAAAATGATAAGTTGTTGGGGTCTCAAAAGCATTTTTCATTTCTCCAAGGCACTGTAGCCAAATGGGTATGGAGGTTGTTGAAGACTAGGATAGACCTATGCCATAATACAAAAATATATAACCCAAAATTCTCTTTTGGATTGGGTTCAAAACCCTGTCAAAAGCCACTCCAACTCTTATGTTATCTAGAAAGTTGTCATGAGTTCATTTGATTTGGTTGGGGGTGCGATTTTGTGGTGTGTTGGTAAGGGAAGAAATCTAAGGATCGGATTTGAACCATGGGCCGAAAACGGTCAGATTCATACCATTCTCATCAATTTATTAACTTCCCTTCAGATCGTGGTATATATTATATTCACCAGATTGCAGATCCTATTGCTACAACTCTCTTCATGGATGAATTTCGAGTCAAGCACTGGACATGGATGATGAACATTCGATTGTCTAGACCACTTTCGTTGAAGCATTCAAAGCCTCTCATATTCATTTATTAGACCAAGAAGATGAATTGGTATGGGATTATGACAAGGTGGGATCTTATTCTCCCAAGCTAGGGTATATTTGAATAAACAAGGAGTTTTTCAATAGGAATTGTCAGCTAGTGGTGGAAACACATTTGGAAGTTGAAGTGTCCAACAAAGTCTAGGTTTTTTATGTCGTGTGTTTTAGAAAACAAATCTCTGATCTGGGGCAAAATTTAATGTAGGTGTTTCGAAGGCTCGAATTGGTGTCATGTGTAAGAACGTTGATGAGTCACATGTCCATTTATTTCTTTAATATCCTTTCTCCAAACATGTATGAGATGAGGCAATGAGATTGTTGGGGACTCCTTTCTCCTAGAAATGATACTCTATTGAGAATTCTTTAAGAGATGGGCGACATCACCACTCAATAAGCATTACCTTGCTTTCCCCCAGTTGATAATTTGAGGGATCTCAATTGCATGAAACAATTCCATTTTCAGGATCCTTATTTATACCGAGACATTGTGGCTATAAACAGTTTGAACATACTCTCTTTATTCCCTTAGGAGAAAGACTGCAACCCAATTCGTGTGATCAAGGATCCTCAGTTAAACAAATCCATTATGTGGGAGTTCTTTGTTGGAGCCTCCCAACTCAATCATGATCAATGTGATAGAGGTGTGTCCCTTTACCTTTATTATTCACACCTTTTCAAACTGTCAATGGGCTTCAGTTTTGGAACCAACCATTTTGTCTAGCTCTTGGCATTAAAAAATCTAATTGGGTTTGTAGTTGAATTTTTTTTTCTCGACTCTTCAATTTTTTGGAGCCTCTATGCTAGTTATCAACTAGATCAAAGGGGTGAAAAGATGCATGAATACACACTTAGAACCTTTGTTGTATTAAGTCATTAATATAATTTCCAGTTTTGATAATGTCTTATGCACACATTTACAGGGAAAAAAATAAAACTATTAATTCCCTTTCTGAAGAGTGTATACAGTTGGTTCAAACGGAGATAAAGATATCATAAATGGAAAACGATTCTTTCTTTCATTATTATCATAGACCTTTTCAAAATGACCAAGAGCAATATTTTTGTTGAATGGAAGACAAAATTTTAGTTGCTTTCTTCATGGACTCAATGTTGTAATATTTTTTTAATAGTACTCTCTTTTGAGTAGTATGGATTCAAGAATGTTTTGTTGAAACACCAGTAAAGATATGTATTAAATGGTATGATCGAAAATATGTGATCTTTGGTCAAAATATTGCACCTCAAAAATTCATTTTTGTATTTATGTTCGATCCATAATATATGCCAACAACTGATATGGACAATATGTAATTTTAATACTTTTTCGAAGTAATATAAATTATGGTTTTTTTTAATGTTTACTCAAGTTGTACCAATATTTCAAGTTTGTTAGGATGGAGATTGTAGTTCCCATCAAGTTCATTACGCCTTGATCGTCCACTAATTATATCATTGTAAGCAACGTATAAAATTTTGAAACTACAACAATATATAAGTTATTTAAATTCACAAGAAGAATAAATCAATACAAAATTCAATTTGGTCCAATAATAATGAAGAATCCCAATTGATGTGATCCTTAATATTCTCCCTCACACAATTCCCAAAAAGAAATTACACCACGCTGCAAACTAGGAGCCTCGCCGGAATCATGTCTCTAGGAAACCTTTTTGGTTTCATTGCCTCCATGCCCATGACTCCAACCATAGTGATCCACAAAGTATAATGGTGAAGCACCAACACATATAGTAATTCTTTCAAAAGTTCTTCAAACTCTTCGAAAAAACATTTCAAAACCCTCAAAGCTCCAAAAATATACTCCAACAAAGGACTCCCTTTCATGCCCTCCAATCTCAAGTCTCCTATTTATCCCCAAAAATCCTCCTCACCTCCTCATCCAATATCTAGTCAAAATCAATATTCAATTCTTTTTATCAAGAATTTAAGGGGTTTTGTATTAAAAGAAGCTTCAGACAAGACTAGAGCAAGAAATATAGAGGGAAGGGAAGCTAATGACCTCTAATAGTGATGCCAACTTCCTATTGATGATCTTGGTATACAAATCCCAATTTTTCCAATTACATTTTCTTTTGGCAATACAAATAGTTTTAGAAGTGTATATCCTCGCAAATGGGAAACATAATAAAATGCAAAAACAATATAATAATTTTTATTTGGTTGAGATGCCAAAAGCCCCTTAAACAAGGGATCTAATTGACTTTGTTAGGCCAACATTATATTTTCTTATGTTTCTGTTTCTCTCCTTTCTTTGTTTGTCTAGGCTTCCTCTTGTGAGAGGAGGAGAGGGAAGAGAGGTATCTGAACTTTTTGAAGAGCGAACCCTTTTCAAGAGGAGGGAATTTTTTATTTGCCTTGCCTACTAATACTATAAATTTGGAGACTATTTTATCCCACCCTTCAAGAGGTGGAGCATATTCTATAGGCCATGCCTCTTTCCTAGAAACTTACGGGAATGGATTAGAATATCCCCTTTCTTGCTTTTTTGCATCTGCAAGAGAGGGGATTATCAAACTCTTCCCCTTGTATTTATGGTTCTAGATATTACAGTTCTCTAAGGGTTTCAAAATTATTGTTGCTTGCTGAGGGGATTCTTGTAGGATCTAAATTTGTAGGGTTGAGAGTTCTATGTTAAGGCTCTTTGCGCAAAGGGTTTTGGCGTCAATTAGATATCGTCTTGAACTTTGTCTCTTTTATTTTAATCCTTTTTCAGTTTGTTGTTCTTCTTTTAGTTTTGGACAACCTTTGGCCAAGTGTCCATATATATGACACACACTGCATTTGAACATAATATGTTCATAATCCAACTCCTAAATGTGACTCTAGCCCTTTGTTGTTAAGTTTTACGGTCTCTGGAAACCCTTTCTCCAAGTTAACTTCCACACAAATTCTAGCAAAAGAGATTTAGCCCCCTTTTGGGTCTACACTATCCAAAAAAGGACCTAGCTTGTTGTCGATGTCCATGAGTAGTTTTTCCCCATACGTAAAGAGGGATATGGATAAATATTACCCAAACTCCCTTTCTCCAAGTAACTTCCACACAAATTCTAGGAAAATAGATTTAGCCCCCTTTTGGGTCTACACTATCGAAAAAACGACCTAGCTTGTTGTTGATGTCCATGAGTAGTTTTTCCCCATACATCAAGAGGGATATGGATAAATATTACCCAAACTCGTCCAATTGTGATCTCATCTTCTAGGATAAATTCCAGAGACCAAGGTGCAAGAAACATTCCTCTCAAAGCCATGAAGAAGGGTCCATAGTAGAAAATCATATCTATATCATCCATGTTTAGAAAAACAAAGGCAAAGCATCCCCTATGAATAACAAAGAGAGTTACCTGGCTCTACAACATAGAGGCCCAATACTCTGCAATCTAGAGTTCCATTGCTTTTGGGCTAGGTAAGTCCAATGAAATTTCCAATGAGCGCTCTCGCAAAGAGAGTGAGAGATTTTTTATATTGATCTAAGGGAGAGAGATCCAATGAAGGTATTTTGTCCAACTAAGTTCAACAATTTTTTTTTGCAGAGGGCAAGGATTTGGGCTAAGTCTTAGAGGAATGGATGAATTCCTTGAAGGCACGAAGCTCATCCAAATCACTCATCTTGTATGTGCGACATGGGATTTCTACAAAATGGGCTTCAAAATAGTTTACCAATGGTTGCTTCAAGTGACTACACTAGGGATTGACCTCGCAATCGTAGCTACTACTACTACCAATGAACACGACAATGGCTTCACTGTGTAGGCAACTACACCAGCGGTAACCTCAAAGTCATTGCGTCTGCTACTACGACTTTACTGTGTTGGCAACAACATATTCACTTTGCAAACGATGGATAGGGTTGAAACCCTAGCCACAAAGCAACAACCTCGTTTCCTCTATTCGTATGGAAATCAATATTCAATTATTAAAACAAATAACATTTGCAATTACTCCAAAGAATAAAAGATTAAATAAATTAAAATAATACTAAACGTTGGGTGCAAAAGTCTCCCTTGTCACACTACCCTTAAAGCACTCATGGCAATCTTATCCCCAAATCTATGCATATATATCTACCCATTTATTTATATTATCCTCATATACATAAGTGAAAGAAGATATTTTCTTATATATATATATATATATATATATATATCCAAAAAGGATGTTCAATGTTATATTATATGTATATATTTGTATATATATCATTCGATAATTCAAGCAATTTATTTAATTTTTTTGTAAATAAAAGTGTATTACTGCTTAAAAACTGATTACAGAGATATCGTCAAAACAGGCAGGCCCTGACCATCCCACCACCAAAACTACCCATCCCAATTACATTCCAAAATCCTCCACCTATCCCACCCATAAGCCGGGAGAGTTCCCTCTATGGAGATCTCAATCCCAATCTTACTTACAGAGCCGAACTTCCTATATACTTGCAACATAAGACAGCATAGCAAAACTAAAAAACATAACAGAGAAATAACTACAGAACCTAAGGGCTGACTTCGCAGCCTCTTGAACAATAGCAGTCAACAAAAAGGGGAAGCAGCACCACGCCTCAGGGCAGCATTGAGACGACTTGAGCCCGGATCCCTGACAGACCACTCCCTTCCATCTGTTGCATTGCCTCCACAGAGCTCCCCATAAGAGGGGCACCAGCATTCCTCCCTCTAGCGTGTCTACCAGATCCTCCCGTCGCAAGCAGCTCCATTCCCGCGTGATAAAGCGCAATCCCCAGGCAGGATGCAATCTGGTCTACCTTCCTATGCATAAGGCAGTAGTCCGCACTGAGGGCTTCGACCTTGCTGAGAATATTACTGCACTCAGCATTATGCTCCTTCCAAGCTCTTACAGGTTCCTCATCTCCCTCCCTTTTTTCCAGAATCGCCTCTAGCTGCTCTCCAATTATGGCCGCGGATTTGATATTCGTCTGGGAGACAAGGTTCACAAGAACCCAATAAATCATCACCAGGCGATCATGAGCCGACGCTCTCCCCGCTGTGGACCTGGGGTCGGAGACCCACCCATCCACCTCCTCCCGAACTTCCTCTATTGGTTTCGACTTAACTTGCTCCCCTAGTGCCTTCTCCATGTTTTCCATGGCAAGCCTGGAGATAAGCGGGATGCGATCCTTAAATGACTCCACAACAGCCTGAGCCTGCAATTGAGCCCGGGTTGTCGCCCTCTTCCCCTTACCACTGTAGTCTTCTCCTTTTCCCCGGTGACCATTCCCACCCATGCTTCCACGAGGCAGAGCCATTTCCCTAAGTCCAGCTTTGTTCTCCGTTCTAATAGACACTCTGTCACCTTTTTTCGTCTCCCTAATTACACTTAACCAATAAGCCTGCGCTCTATCCAGAACACATGCTTCGGCCATGGCTATCCCGGTCCAATTAATAAGGATCACTCCCATAATTGACATGGCATCTCTGTCATGGATCATGATAACCCAGGTTCGGCCACCTCCCTAACCTGGACCTCGCCTAGGGATCCTCAGAGGAGTCTTCATCACTACTGCATCACCTAACCGATCGTGAATAGTACTGCCTATCTCCTCCATTAAACTCTTGTACTTAATCTTAATGAGAAGGGAGAAGCTCTCCGATTGCCTCTATCTAAGACCACCTGCTTAACACATGTTAACAGAGGTGACGCATGGGATGACCTTGCCGCCACCTCCCCTTTCCACGTTCCTCATTCATATGATCCTACCTCTGCCCTCTGTCATCACCATCATGATCCGTGAGTTGACGGCAGCGAGGCAGCCATTGTTCTCCCTCGAGATCCTCAAGTCATCCCCACCTGATATCCCTAACATCAGCGACCCCAACGTTGGCCATTAAGTCCGCCACCCTGTTAGCCTCTCTCTTGACGTGGTGAAAGGACAGTGCTGGGAAATCCAAAATTAGAGCTCGGAGGTCCTCCATTCTCCCCACCAGGCGCCAACTGGATGCCACTTTCTCTGCTGACCTCCCGTTTTCTAGCTGTTGAGCCATGTGGATGAAATTTCGGGAGTCCTCTTCCACTATCGTTGCGATCCAGCCATTCCGGACGACAAGATGGATTCCTTAGATCATCCCCTCTAGCTTCGCCGAGTTGTTGGTGTCGAAACCTATATTCCCATGAAAAACCTGTCAAATTTCCCCCTTATGGTCTCGACAGGCCCCTCCAAATCCCGCCCTCCAGGATTGCCTTTAGCTCCCCCATCAAAGTTAACCTTGAAAACTTGAAGCGCAGGGGGAGACCAAGACGAAGGGCTCTCCACTCTGCAGACCTTGGGTTTCTGGGGAAGGTCGCTTATGACCCCCTTTTCTAGACCCCATGCCTCTGCAACTGATTTTTCCCAACCTATAAACTCTTTGTCCTCATCTGACCACTGCATGCTGCGGATCGTCTCCAACAAGTTGGAGCAAATGGTTTTCCAGGATGCCTCTAGAGACCATTCTCGTTCCCGAAAAATCCTGCTGTTCCGCTCCTTCCAGATAAACCAGAGAACCATTCTAGGGAAAGCAAGCCATAGAAAGCTAAGAATATTATTCTTGAAAGCCTTCGGGTTCCAATCCCTTAGGGTCTGAGCCAGATTCCCTCTGGATCTATTACTTCTTCTAAACATCAGGGCTCCTTTATCCCATAATCCGACCGCAAAAGGGCACGCATCCAGGAGATGGCCTATGCTTTCCTCCTGGCTGGCACACAAGACACACCTAGATGGTCCCAGGATCCCTCTTCACCTTAGGTTTTCCCCTATTATAATTCTCCCTTGAATTACCAGCCAACAGAAGATGGCCACCTTTAGCCATGGGTTGGATGTCCATACCTTTGCCCAGATCTCATCATCCTCTACCTGTCCTCTAATCTTGATGTTATAGGCTTCCTTGATGTTGAACATGCCCTTCTGGGAGTAACCCCACTTGAGCCTATCAACCCCTTCCTTAACTCTGATGACGCGAGTATTGAGTTCCTCCTCCAGGGCTTTGATGTCTGCTTCCGGGATTTGATCCGTGGGATCAAACGGGATCACCCATTTACACCTGTCACCCTGGGCGTTTCATTCCCAGTACTGATTCACCTTCTCCCAGCCCTCATCTAAGCATGTTCTCCTTAATTGAAGCCATCTAGGATCCTCCCCTAGCTTGGGTTATTGATTCCATGAGTCATCCCACATGTTCGCCAGACTTCCCTCTTGAATCTGCCAGAAGCTATGCTCCTGGATTAGCCGCCTTCCCTCCCTTGCCTTTTGCCATATCTGGGAACCTTCGGCTTCCCCACTAAAACGAACCAACTGCATAGCAGGCCATCCCCTTGCATACTTCAAGTGCCATATCTTGGCCCATGGCTCCTGTTTGTGGGTACTCCATCGCCACCAAATCTTGGCACCCTACACTTCCCCCACTGCTTCTGGATCACAGAGCCCTAGGCCCCCCAATTTCTTTGGCATGCTCACCTTCTCCCAACTGACCAGGGTGAATTTTGCTTTACTGCCTCTGCCCGCCCATAGGAAATTGCGTTGGAGATTCCTGATTTCCTTGAGCATTGACTTGGGGGCCAACAACACTGATAGAAGGTACATAGGCATAGCCTGGATAACCATTTTAACAAGAACTAGTCCCCCTGGGAGATTTAAAGGTTTTATCACCCAGCTTGATAGCCTCCTCTTTATTCTATCTACTAAATCTTGACAGGATGCGTGCCTAATAATTTTCTAGCTTAGAGGGACCCCTAGATATTTAGTGGGGAGCCTGCCTTTCTGGAAACCCAAGATCCTTCCAATGTTCCTCTGAGTAATAAGAGGGGTATTGAAAAAGAACACCTGGGATTTCTTCGAACTAACCTCCAACCCCGAGGCTTTAGCAAAGGTCGCTAGACAGGATTTGAAGGCTCATGCCTCTTGGACTGAAGGGTGCCCCATTAACATTGTATCATCCACAAATTGCTGATGAGTTTGTTTTTCCATGCCTTCGCAAAAGGATAGGCCTCGTATCCTCCCCAGACCTTCCTGAGCATGTATGAGTCGACTTAGGCCTTCCGCCGCCAAGATGAAGAGAAACGGAGACAGGGGATCTCCTTGTCTCATTCCCCTTGATGGCGAGAACAATCTGGTCAGGGATCCGTTTAGGAGGATGGAGAAAAAAGGCGAGGACACCAGCCCCATGACCCATTCTATCCACTCCCTACAGAACCCAAAAGCCTTTAGCATTTCCTTCAGGTACTCCCAGCTTAGTTTGGTATAGGCTTTGGCAATATCAAGTTTGATAAGCATTCATGGGTTTCTAGTGCATTTGAGCGAGTGAATGGTCTCCTAGACCGTAATGATCCCATCCAGAATTTGCCTCCCCTCCACAAACCCTGATTGCTCAAGGCTGATGATCCCCGGGAGCAGAGGTTTCAGTCTATTTGCTATGACCTTCGAGATTATTTTGTATATCACATTACAAAGGGCTATAGGTCTAAACTTACTTGGAACATCAGCCCCCTCACTCTTTGGGATCAGAGCAAGGAAGGTTGCATTAAAGCTTTGAGCACCCCTTTTCTGGTCCTGGATTCCTCCACTATTGCCCAAACCTCCTCTTTGAGCATGTCCCAAAAATGGTGGAAAAAGTTGGCTGTAAACCCGTCCGACCCAGGGGCTTTCCCTTGAGCCATTTGCTGCATGACCCCCTCCACCTTTTGCAGGGAGATCGGTTTGGTGAGGTTCTCATTGTCCTCCCTTATGACAATGCTGGTGATCAGGGATATGATTTGATCAATATCATGACCCCTCTCATTGTTGTCTTCTGTCATGATTTCCTTAAAATGATTGACAAGGCCATCTTCTACCTCAGCTAGAGATCCCACCTGGGTCCCATTGGGAAGTTTAAGGTTGAAGATCTTTGACCCCATACGGTTGTTGACCGTGGCATTGTGGAAGAATTTGGTATTCATGCCCCCTTCCCGCAGCCACTTCACATAATACTTATGTTTCCAGAAGACTTCCTCCTGTCTTTCTCTGGCTTCCAACTGGGCTTTAAGGTCCTTCTCCTTTTCCTTCAGATATGGGTCCCACCCAACTTCCATCCCTCTTTGTTGGGTAGCATTCAGTTCCAAGATTATCCTTTTCTTGTCTTCAAATATGTTGCCAAAGTCATTCTTGTTCCATGTACGGATTTTGGCCTTCAACACTTTGAGCTTTTGTTGAAAGTTGTACATCCTTGTTCCCCCTGAGTCCTTCATCTCCTGCCACCACTATTCCACCAGACCCTTAAAGTCCCTGTGCTCTAGCCAGTTGCTCGAATCGAAAAGGTTTTGGTAATTGATCCACCGCCCCTTCCCAGCTTAGGCACACGGGCCAGTGATCAGAACCTGCTACTGGGATCACGTTCGCCCTTATCTCTCCTGCCCCCCTTATTATACTTTCAGTCACCAGGAAACGGTCTAGCCTTGAGGCCACCAAGTACTCACCACCCCTTCCATTATTCCAGGTGAACCAACCATCCCCAGTTTCTAGATCCACGAGGGAGCTATTGACTAGGGTTTCCCTAAAGTCCTCCTGATATTTGTCCATCATCCGCTTGCCTCCCTTTTTTCCCTGAGCGAAGTTATTAGATTGAAGTGTCCTCTGATTATCCAAGTTGATGCCAAGACACTGAGCCATCTGAGATGATTGACAAACTCATGTTTTTGCGGGAAAGCACTCGACCCATAAATGTTCACAATCGTTCCTCTCATCTCTGAGCCCCGAATGTGGAAATCAGCTGATAGAGAAAAACGTCCCGCTCTCCAATATGTGAGATCCACTTCCCTTTCTCACCACAAGATAGCTATCCTTGCTCGCATACCATCTGCTTCTACAGCCATGACCTGGTTACCTTTCCAAATCTTCTGCCCAATCTTTTGCATTGATTCAAAACTGCAATTAGTCTCCTGTAAGAAAAGAATATCTGGTTTTTCCTACTTTATCTTTCTTGCAAGAGTCCTAATCTTCCTGGGGTGATTACACCCCCTAATATTCCAGGTCACTATCTTCATTGGGAAACCCTGCTTACCTCAGCAAAGGTCGCCTTAATCGTGGGGTATTGGCCTGATTCGATCAGCATGACTCCTATTTTTGCTATTCTTTGCTTGTTTGACTTCCTCCCCCATTTCTGATCTTCCTCCGGAGTTTTCCTTTTGCTTCCTTTCGGCCCTTTCAATCTAAGCCCCAGATCCTTGTGCGCTTTAGAACGCAAAATCGCTTGCTGCAAGAGCTCGATCTGTTCTCTGGGAACGTATCCTGAGCCGTCTTTCCTACATTCTGCTTCTAGGGCATCCAGATCCAGCTTGCCAAAGTTCATGTCCTCGACTTCTTCTGCTTCCATGGATATCGGTCGGGCTTCACTTCTGTCTGCATCTTCCATCCCCCTCATTTCAGTTTCTAGACTTCTTCTCGCAACCTCGCCCTCTTGCAGCTGAACCTCTGCTATTTCACCCAGGATCTAGAATCGATTAGATGATCCCCCTGGTTTCCCCACTTCATCCTTACGCTGCTTCTGCCCGCCCAAGCCCCTACTCCTCCACCTACTCTTGACCTGAGTGAAACCCTCGCTCCCAAGCGCTTCTCTAGGGGCCTGTTCCATCTTCTCCTTATCTTCCCTGGGGTAGTTTCTCCCAAAATGGCCATATTCATGGCAGATCCTGCACCGAAAGGGTAATTGCTCATAGTCAATTTGCTGGATCCATTCCTCATCATCCCAATTAAGCCTGATTTCCTCAGGGAGGTCCTTTGAGAGATCCATATAAACACAGATCCAAGCAAAGGTGGTATACCTTTGGAGACGGGTCTACTCAGCGATTTTCACAAATTCCCCTAAAGAGTTCCCAATGTCCCGCAGAATCTCCATGTCCCAGTATTCCCCTGGAATCCCTACCAGGCAGATCCATACCGAGGCTAGAGTCATGTCCTCTGTATCTAGGTTGAACCGTTCCTTCCATGGCCTCAGATAGAGTCCCATAGAGAAGAAAAAATACGGCCCCCCTTCCAGAATCCTATCCCGATCCTCCTGGTTGAAGAAAATGATGGTAAAAAAACCTTTGGCCCCCAAATGAAGGTCATAATGCCCTTTTGGGCTCCAGGTGCTATAGATCCAGCGGACCAGATCCTTCTCCCTCGGCCAGACCCCTACAAATTTCTCGATTAGGGCCTTCTCCTTCCACATCTCTATCTTCTCTCGAATGGACTCTGATCGAATCTGAATCGATGGTATTGATTGGGCTTTCAGGAGACAAACCCCCACCCCAGATCTCTTCCCTTCCCCAGCTCCATCCTTGCCTCCATTGATCCTGGACACTCCCCGGCTCCTGGCTGGGGTCGCCGCCATGCCTGACCGGGGGGGTTCACAGAGCCCACCCCACCTGAGCCACGCGAGAGGGCTCCTCCCTCCGATCGCTACCTCCTACGCCTTCTTTATGCCTCTGTTCTCAATGTTCCTTCCTGCACTGATATACTTTAATAATTCATCAACAAAGTTGCTAATAACTAATGTGCTAACCAATCATACTAATGTACTCACAAAATAACGTATACATGGCACACTTAGACGTATTAAACATGGGTACTAATAATGAGCATTTATTGCCCCTAACACATAATCCTTACATGTTCACAAAACAACATGTTGAAGAACCATTAAACAATACATATTTAATCAATCATTACAACCATTCATCACTTGTCAATCTTTATACAACAACATTAAAACTTAGCTAAACAAGCATAATCAAGAAGATCAAGCAAATAATCATAAGAAATAATACCATCCAAATCCCATCGTGGTCTCATCAATCTCATAAATACTCAAGTAACTAGCCATCACCTGACCTCTCCTCCTCATCCTTCATTGCAATATGTTGTGGCATCGGCTATATCGACCTAACCACAGATAGAACCCATAAGTGGAAGTGTCGACTACATTGACCAAGCTTCTCCAATAAGTAACTACTAGTCATCATCACACATCTTAGGAAGCATGGAAAAACATGGCCTTCCCATGACTCCAAGTTTCAGAGGATAAACAGTGGGAAATTCCTCCACCCCATGATATCACCAGGTCAACACTCTTCATCAATCGTACTGTGCAATCAGTATTCCCTGAGTCTCGTCATTAAACAACATTTTGGGCAAGTTGTCGTTCCTAGTAAAACTTGCACTCAATAATCTAAATATTACAGGATCGTATTAACCATGGCTTTCTCTGTAAATGATTTTTAAACAGTAAACTCTAGGAAGAAGATTTTAAAATGGCAATTCCTTTCAAACAAAATGAAAAAGTAACATGAATGCAAATTAACACAAGTGCAAACCATAAACTGAAGAATGCAACTTGATAACGGATTTCCTCTAGTTTGGATTACGTCTCCAGGTCCTAGCTTCTTATGGGACCGTTTTAATAAATTTTCTTCAAATCTTGCAAACTTACATCAATACAGAGAACTCTCAGACATTTTGTCTATTACTTATAACAACATACTACAAAAATGATAATTAGCTCTTCCAAGGACCACCTTGGCATGTTGTATGGGAATTTGTCTCTTGTGTTGGACAATACCACCTCAAAAGCGTGCTACAACTTCAACGCACTGGCAACGACCACATTGACTGTCACATCCGACCTTCTGACTGTCAATTTCGAACTTTCTTAGTTTGAACAGACTATCTTAAAAATGTTTCTCAACAAATTCTTTCTATGTCTATCTCTTTGCCACTCTCTCATATTTCACATCCAAATTGCATGTTTAAATAAAAAAATGAATTAGTTTGTGGATCCACACATACCACATCCAATTGGGTATATATATATATATATGAAATATCAATATTAATTATTAATATCAATATATATTGATATTAATAATTAATAATTAATAAATAGTTATTAGTAAACTATTCTAAAATGACGCATCCTTTCATGGATGGTATCCAAAGCGTCTTTAAGATTAAATATATATATGGCACTCACTTTGTAATATTTCATCATCCATTAATTATTATATATTTATATATACGTTTATTTGAAGATGGAACATCTTACTCCCTAGACCTAGATACAGGCCAGCTTAACCCAAATACGGGTTGGCATATTATACCCGATACGGTTGCTCCAAGTGGTATCAGACTTATACGACCCTTGGCCAGTTTTTACACTTTGTGTAAATTTAGTTTTTAGGTTTTCCCTTAAAATATAGGATATTGTCCAAAAAAGAAAAAAAGAAAAAAAAAAGATAAAAGATAATAATAATAAAAAAGGTATAGAAAAGAAAAGAGAGAAAAAAAAATGTTAAAAAGAAAAGATTAAAAAAAAAAGTAAAAAAACAAAAGAAAGGAAACAGAAAGTAAAAACACAAAAGATAAAGTAAAACAAACACATGGTTTTGCTTTCCAACTTCAACCAAGGTTGAACCCTTCCTCATTCCAAGTAGCCCTACAAACAAAAACAATATTAATAAAATAAATATAATAATAATATTATTATATAATATTTTAAAACTTATTAATCCACCCTTTAATAAAATATTTAAATACAATATTTTATATTTATTATTTTATTTCAACACATTAAATAATTATAATAATGATTATTAATTCATCAATTATTTCAAAGACATTAATTGTCTTTTATTCCTCCATAAGTCAAAATAAAGATCCAAATACACACATTTGCATAAAAAAGACCCAAGGTATGACGGAATTAAAAGACAAACTTGATAAATTGGAGAAGGACATCAAGGCCCTCGTTGCCAACCAAGAAAAATTCAGAGAAGAAACAAAAAATAACAAGGAACTTAAGAAAGAAATAAAAGATGTCGTTCTAGCACTAGGAAGAAAACTTGATGACAAAGTAGACATCATGCACAAGAAACAAAAAAAGTTAGATGACAAGATGTGTGCAATGACACATGACATAAGCACCATGGCACGGAACTTGAGCATCATGACACAGAACCAGAATACCATAATGGAAATGTTACAAAAACTAAGGTCTAATACAAACCATATCAGTAACTTAGATATGTTGGACCACTATGTCAACAAAATTGAGAGTAACAAAATTGATCAAGATAATAAAAAAGACAAGGAGACTAAATATAGTATGATAACCAAAATACCAATAATATATTTGATAAAGGTGAGCTCGACCAAGATCATAATGAGAGGCAAGCCAGTATCGTTGACAATAAGGACGATCCAAACAATGACAAAAGATGGATCCTACAATATGCAAAGGAATCCAAGTCAATGGAATCAGATATCGTAAATTCATCTTCTACCTTAACTCTTCTACCACCCTGGAGAAACCTAAATGTAACACTATCAAGTGACTTCGAGTGTGAGAAGCCTCACGAAATGCCACTTCTCGAGATAACTCGTAAGGATAATAAATTAAAACATTACGTGATGACATCCTAAGTATTGTGGGACAAGCGACTTCTAAAACAAGGCTTGATATGGTCAGTCACAAAAAAAATTCCTCGTATTCATGTACAAGGAAAATGGGATAACAATAATAAACATAATGGAGTACAAATTCAAGTTACAAATGAAAGGAAGATGACAAACTTTTGCGTAAAGACCAAGCACATAGCTAATACCAGTTCTAAAAAAGACATAAAGGAAGTAATGGCATTGTTTTAACACAAAACGAGAATGAAAAGACGACAACAATAATCTAAGTATGCTTTGAGGACAAAGCATCATGAACCAGAAGGCAATGTTATATATATATATATATATATATATATATATATATATATATTAAATATCAATACTAATTATTAATATAAATGTATATNAATTAATAATTAATAAATAGTTATTAGTAAATTATTATAAAATTACGCATCCTTTCATGGATGGTATCCAAAGTGCCTTTACGATTAAATACATATATGGCACTCACTTTGTAATATTTCATCACCCATTAATTATTATACATTTATATATCCGTTTATTTGAAAATGGAACATCTTCCTCCCTAGACCTTGATACATGCTAGCTTAACGCGAATACGGGCTGGCATATTATACTGGATATAGTTGTATTAAGAGTCCAACTGGATACGATTGCTCCAGTATAGAATCTAATTCCATGCCCAAAATATCCTTCACAATCAACTTCAAGATTGAAGCCTTAGGCTTAGTGACAAAAATTGGAAATCAAGAACTAAATTTTTTGATTCCAAACGAAAAAAATATCTCTATCATATTGAAAAACCAAATCCATGGGTGTAAATTCCATATTCATCCTTGATTGTTGATCTTGTTTTGACGTCGGTTATGCTAGACTGTCGATCTATAATCCACCGTCATGATCCCAACTTTGTGATTTCAACTATTTCAATGTCGACCTGTCCATTTTACCAGTTTCGATGTGCTGACCTCAACTGTGTCTATCCCGACTGTTTAGATGTTGGAAGTTGGAAGTTGAAACTGCCAAACAACACAACAGTAACTTGTCGACATGTCGATCCCAACTTTATCGATCTCAATTTGGGAAGTCAAACATCAAAAATCGACATGGTCTTAATATCTTTTGCAATGAACATCCCGACTCTTGATCCCCAACTATTCCAATCCTGATGGCGAACTTCAACATTAAGCCCCTGTCATGACCAACTCAATTGCCAATTGTGTAAAATTATGCCATGTGTCAAATGATGACATGTCCATGTATATACCAACTTGACTGCCACTTAGCACTGCCAACCTACCACATCATTCACAACCTACTATGTGGGTGTGCCACATCAACGTCGTACAACCCAGGTGTCACCCTTTCACTAGAGCCTATTTTGTCAAAACTTCAGAACGTGATATCTTTCACTTTCTAAGTCCAATTTCGATGAAATGAGTATCGTTGGAAAGCTCTCGACGAGCTCTATACAACTAAAACTTCCTTGCCAACATTTGAAGACTTTGTTTTTTGGTTATTTGGGAGATCCCTTTGGATCACACCTTCCCACTGGAAGCTTTTGGATCGCCAAAAGCTTGAAATTACTCAGAAACAAGTGAGAGTACAACTCCCTCACTGTTTTGGTCTCTATCCATCGTGACTTACTTGGATGCATTCCTTTAAGATCCACACTAAGATATTCTACATTTCCTCTTGCAAAGTCCTTAACCTCTTGTCAAGAATGATGTCTTCTTGTAACTCATTGAGATACTCAAGTGCAAAGTCATCAACAGAAGGAACATGAATATTCTCCTCTTTATCCATGATCATTGGAGGTTCATACAATTTCAAGTTTTCCACATTGACAATGGAATACATTTGCATGTATGGAGGTAAATCTAACTGGAAAGCATTATTACCAACTTTATCCAAAATTGTGAAGGGTCCATACCTGAGTGGTTTAAGATTTTCACCTTCACCTTTAAGTCGGTCTTTGTTGATATGAAGCCAAACTTGATCACCAATTTGAAAATGACAATCCACTTGATGCTTGTCATGCCTTGTATTGTATCTGGTTTGGTTGTTCTCCAATTGTTCCTGTACTGCATGGTGTACCAATTGAGTTTCCCGGATGAACTTCAAATCCTTTTCTACATCAACTTCTCCACGTTCCATAAAATATTTACCATAGACAAAGTCTAAAGGAGACTTTGACAAATATCTAAAACATGTCTCAAATGGATACCTTTGTGTAGAATAGTGTATGGAACGGTTGTAGGCATGATGTACATCATACAATTGCCCATCCCAAAGCTTAGGATGCTTGGCACACTATCCTCGAAGTAGTTGTACCAAAGTGTGGTTGATTACTTCAATTGATCCATCATTTTGTGGATGAAAGGTAGTACTCTTTTTCAATTTAGTGTCCATGAGTTCCCAAAAAGTTGATCAAAACTTCCCAAGAAAGTGGGAATCCGAATAAGATATAATAGAAGCGGGTAACCAAAAATGAACCCAAACATTTTGGAAGTACAATTGAGCAGTAAACTATGTTGTGACTTGCTTTTTACAAGGCAGTAAGATGCACATTTTACTTAAACTATCCACAACCACATCCAAGTAATCATGAAATTTCCTATACATAGGTAACACTCCCACAAAATCCATAGACGTACTTTCCCATGGTCGAGAAGGTACAAGGAATGGAGTATACAAGCCCAATTTTCCATTACTTGGCTTACAAGTAGCACACATAACACATCCCTTTACATAATTGGATACAACTTCATCCATATGAGGCCAATAACAATACCTCTGAAGTTGATCTATTGTCTTTCCTAAACCAAAATGACCAAATATAAGAGAAGTATAAGCTTCTCTAATTACATGCACTCTTTCACTCTATGGAATATAAATTTTTCCAAGATGATATAATAACTTATCATGAATATGATAGCTCAATTCTTCATTTTGTGTACCATGCATTAAATATTCATACACATATTTGAAGTCTTCATCCTGATCATGTTGTTCAATGTAACTTTCATGAGCCAATGGACTATTCTACAAAATGATAGATGCATTTGTTGGAGGTCTTGATAACATGTATGCAACTTTATTCTGAATTCCCTATTATATTTGATGACTAAATGAAATTGTTGTAGAAACCACATCGATATAAAATGTCATGATTGTTGTAGCTTAGTTTGTGATTGAATATATTGATGATCAATACGTATGATTGTTTCTTTACCCATGAAACAATCTTTCCCCTTTGGCATAACCACTAGCATCAGTTTCAATTTCAAATGGCTACTACATATCCGGCAATGCAAGTACTGGTGCTATACTGATTTTTACTTTCAAAGTGTTGAAGGTGTGTTTCTCTTTGCCTACCCATTGAAAAACATGTTTCACACTTATCAAAGCATGTAAAGGAGAAGCAATAATTGAGAAGTTAGCAATAAACTTCCTCCAATATTGGGATGCTCCCACGAAGCTTCTAACTTACATTAGTTAGCTTGGGACAATTATGAATGACCTCGAATTTAGAGGGATCTATTCTCAGTTCATCACCCCCTACAATGTAACCCAAATAAATCAAATATGTTGTCCCAAACTCACATTTGGACATCTTTCAATACAATTTTTCCCTTGCTAAGACATCTAAGACTTGTCTTACATGTTTGACATGATCTTCCCGAGTTTGACTAAAGACCAAAATATCATCTAAGTAGACTATTACAAAGTCATCAATGAATGGCCTAAATACATCATTCATTACCTACATGAATGTGACGGGAGCATTACAGAGCCCAAAGGGCATAACCACCCATTAAGACAAACCCTGTTTAGTTTTAAAAGCAGTTTTCCAAATATTATTTTCATGAATTATGATTTGATGGTAACAACTTCGCAAGTCTAAAATAGTGAAATAAATTGCATTCTTAAACTGATAAAAAATATCATCAATATGAGGAAGAGGATAATGATTCTTTACCATTATTTGTTTAGAGCTCAAAAATCAATGCACATTCACCATGTGCCATATTTCTTTGGAACACGTACTATGGGTGACCCATATGGCGAATCGCTTGGATGGATGAACACATTCTCAATTAACTATTGTAATTCCTTTTTAACCTCTTCGTTTTCAATTATTGATAATATGTACAAACCAAGGTTAGGCAATGGATCATATTACGACAATTGGATCTCTTCTTGAACCTCCCTCTTAGGAGGTAATCCTTGCAATTCCCGAAATATCTCATCTAAGTTAGAAACAATTTTAATCAAATCATTTTTATGCAAAGGATCACATCTCTTAAAATCATTAGTGCTACCACTTTCTTTGGGTTTAACAATCACGAGAACAAATTTCTTACTGGTGTTTACGAGCCTCTTCATCTATTCTATAGAGACAATTGATAGATCTGTCTTTATGCGATGTGCTCTTAATATGTATTCCACTCCATCTTTAAATAATTGATATTTGTTTCTTCTCTGTAGAAGATTGCTTTCCTCTCATAAACATAAGGGATACCTAATACAATACCACATATATCTAATGGAACCACATCCAAGTCAACTTCATCTATATATCCAAAAGTGATAGCAAGCTTGAGTTTGCATTGCTTGATAACTTGTAGTTGGGAGTTTTCACAAACCCATCCAAGTGGATATGGCTCGGGGCGTGGCTTAGTTTCCAAATCAAGTTAGATTGTGATACACTATCAAATAACATATAAATTTTGGTATGCTTAGAAATCACCCTTATATGAAATAGCTCACTCCTTTTCTTTTCATCAACAATGGGTTCAACTTTTGAAACACAATCAGAAGAAGAATTACCTTGAAAACCCATGGCTGCAATTCTTCTCTCATCTCCAGAGTCTAATCCCAAATTGTGTTAGACAGTGGCAACGATCTTCTATTCATCCCACATGTTCCGAAACTTCTTCGGCTTGAGTTCTAGGTGAAGTTTTCAGCACTTGGATGCATCATGACCCTTCCTCTGACAGTGCGCACATGTGGGTTTATCTCCTCCCTTCTTCACGGTGGTTATTTTCTTACCTTTCCCTTTAAACGTGTTTCCTCTTGGCTTGAAAGGATTCTTGAAAAAAATATCAATAGTGTTCTTCCCCTTAGACTTGATATGGGTGGCTTATACACACACTTCATTCAAATTGCTAGGATTAAACATCAAGGCTGTATGTTTTAAGTAAATATGCAATCCATCTATGTGTTTAAAAAGTATTTCTTGAGTATAAAGAGGAATACCCAACACGAAACCCATCTTTTTAAACCCTTGTGTGTAGTCCTTAACACTTTGTCCCCTACCTTGTCTAAAATTCTGCCACTCCACTATGGCTTGTTGTTTATAACCCAATGAATAGAACTGTTTTTTCAATGCTGAAACAAACTCATACCATGAGGAAAAAACCTTACCTTTAACAAGTAGGTACTCTTGAATTTTTCTCTCCCACCATACGAGAGCAGTGCCTCCAACTCGAAGTGAGGGCAACTAGATTTAACTTCATCTCCTACCAGCGTTTGTATTATGAAATAAACATCTATTTTCCTAACCTAGTCAGCTAGTTTTTTGACATCAACCTCTCCATTAAACATGGGTAAATTATACTTTATATCAAGCTTCAACAATGCCATATTCAAATCAAATTTCTCAAAATGCTTTTTATGTGCATCAGATGAAGTATTGAAAGAATTAGTACTAGAAGAAGATGATGACGGAGATGGTGGAGTTTTAGAAGGACTTTCTCCATTACCTTTATTCTCTAAAGTACTACATGTTTCTCTCATATGATTCTTTATCTTATTTTCCAATCTCCTTTGGTAGTCTAAAAAAAATTTTCTACCATGTCTGCCATCTTGTAGAAAGCTTTGCGGAAAGCTTCTCATCCTCTGCTCCATAGTCTTCATATGCCATTTCCTTCCTTTGAGCTACACATCCAACTTCAGGATAGAAAGGCTCAAGTTGTCCTTCACCTGCTTTAATCTTGGCCCTAATAAGCATTCACACACTCACAATTCCTTGGTTAATCAAGCCTTGATACAAACCTGATTTGAATATTACAGGATCGTATTAACCGTGAATTTTTGTGTAAATGATTTTAACCAGTGAATTCTCTGAGGAATATTTTAAAATGGAAATTCCTTTAAAATAGAATGCAAAAGTAACATGAATGCAAATTAACACAAATGCAAACCATAAACTAAAGAATGCAACTTAACAAACGATTCCGTCTAGCTTAGACTACGTCTCCGGGTCCTGGCTTCCAATGGGATCGTTTTAATTATTTTTCTTCAAATGTTGCAAACTTACAGCAATACAAAGAACTCCTGTATATTTTGCTATGTTACTTACAACAACAAACTACACCAATGCTAATTAGCTTTGCTAAGGACCTCCACTGACATGCCCTATGAGAATTTGTCTCATGTGTTGGATGAAACTACCTTAGAACTGTGCTACAACTTCAACGCATTGGCAATGACCATAGTTACTATCACATTTGACCTTTTCATTGTAAATTTCGAACTTTCTTATGGTTTGAATTGTTTATCTGAACTTTGTTTATCAACAAATTATTTATATGTTTGTCTCTCTATCGCTCTCTCTTATTTCATTTCAAAATTGCATGTTTAAATAACAAACTGAATTGATTTGTGGATCTACAAGTGTCGCGTCTAATTGGGTATGAAATATGATTCCATGCCCAAATTATCCTTCACGATCAACTTCAAGATCGAAGGCACAAGCTTAGTGACGAATTACAAATAAGGAACATGAAATCTCGACTCCAAACAAAAAAAATCTCTGTTAGTTAAAAAAAACAAACCCATAAGCATAATTTCTAGATGCATCCTTGGTCATTGATCTTGTTTCATCATTGGTTATGATGGACCGTCGATTTGTAATCTGTCTTCGTGATTCCCACTGATCTAATTCCGACCTATCCATTTCACTGTTTTCGACGTGCTGACCTCAATTGTGTCGATCCCTACTTTTCCAATGCTAGAAGTCGGAAGTCAAAATTGTTAAATAGCACAACAACAACCTGTTAACTTGTCGATCCTGAAAGGGAAGTCGAAATTCAAAAGTCAACATAAGATTAACATCTTCTGCAATGAACATGCCAACTCCCAGTCCCCGACTATTATGATCTTGACATCGGAAGTCGGAATTTGGCATTAAGCCCTTGTCACGGCTAGATTAACTATCAATTGTGCAAAGATTCTGCCAAGTGTCAAATGATGATAGGTCTGCATAGTTGCAACTTGAATTCCACTCAACACTACCAACCTTCCACATTATCTGCAACCTGTTGCATGGGTGTGCCACATCACCGTGGTATAGGCCACTTGTCACCCTTCCAATGGTGCTCATTTTGCTTGTTTTGTTGAAACTTTAGAACACGGTATCTTTCACGTCCAAAGTCCAATTTCAATGAAACAGGTTTCGTCGGAAAGCTCTCAACGAGCTCTATTCAACTATAAATTCCTTGCCAACATTTGAAGACTTTATTTTTTTGGTTATTTGGGTGATCCCTGGATCACTCACCCACAAGTCATATCAATATTGGAATTCACAATTAAATCATAAGAAAACTAATATCACTTCATTATCTTCTTGATGTCCCAGACATCTCGTGCCCCTTTGAACTTTAGGAATCTAACTATCTCATAATTAGTCAACATGTGGTTTAGTTCACCACTAACATAAATCTCATGTGTAAACATATCCAACTCGATAATGTGATAATCTATATCACTAAAATGACATTTAAATAATAATATAAGTTCCTTTGTAGAAAATATTGTACTTGTTCTATATCCAAAGTACAAACTAAATTGACATTCACATATCTATATGCCACATTCAATTTGAATGTTTAGATGAAATAATACATTCATCACCATTAATAAAACAAAATGATAAATTCCATTTATTATCCACACGTTTAGGGAGTCCATATGTTCACATAACAATAGCCTTAATCAATCTAACCGAGTCCAACAGATAATAAGTAATAAAAATGCTAGTTATTTCATGTAAGAGTTTTAATTACCCAATGTCAAAATATGTGGTGTTACACACAGTCATTCTTCAAGAAACTTCATCCCGAAGTTAAAGTCATTCACAATTGTAAGGAAAAATCCTTACGTGACATCCATGTTCCTTTCAATTATAAAACCTTAGCCATACCAGTCTCATTGGACCTTCACATGATCAACATGTCGATACTATATAATTTTCACTTCTTTTATCGCATGGGATGATCATTCTCCTCATTCATCGTAACTTCAATAAATTATGACAAACATAGATCCATCTTAAACCCAAACCTATCAAGTACCCAGAGGAATCCAATTTCTTGAGGTATAAAATTTTTTATCTTAAATTTTTTATATATCCAAAAAAGTTTACACTTCATGAATAAACATGACGATTAAATTAGCATAATAAATATGTAATTTTTTTTTTGTAAATAGGATTACACCTTCTATTGCCTTCCAAAATATTTACAAAAAGAGCATCCAAAATTAGCCCTCCCTACATAGGGAAAACAAGCTCATAGTTTCAAAAATTAAAATCTGCCTCTAAACGATACGAGGTTGAACCATCTAGTCTGAGAATTCTTCAATACATAACATTTACAGATATTCATAAGAAAATAAAAAGTAAGCAAGAACAAAAAAGAAACTAGCCTATATCAGGCTTGATATCAGTGTCAGCGAGTGCTGAGTCCATGGATTTTACCAGCTTGATTCCCATGTGACCTGCAATTTGATGTATGTGGCCGGAGAGCTCATCCAATTTTAGGAGAATTGCCTCATGAACCTCCCCTCCCCTCTTTTCACTAGGACGGGACCGAGAACATATTTTTGCTGCCAATAGTAGTCCATTGTTTTCAAATGTAGGGAGGTTCGTCCTCTTGAATAGCCCGAGTCATGGACTAGGGATTCAAATTCATTTTTCACCTCCTGGTCGGTGAGACATCCTTTGGTGCGCTGAGCCTCATTTTCTGTTTATAATAAAATAATAAATATGATGATGATGATGATAATAATAATAAGTTTGGAATGAATTATTGATTATGTTATTGATATATAATTAAACATTTTTTTAACTAGAATGAGTAAATTTATATTGATAAAAGACTGAAAAAGATCAGCAAAACAATTTACAATTAAAAAAAAAACAGATTGTTTTGTGCATTGTTATGCTCTATTACATTTGCCAAAAAAATGTTTCTTCTGTATCAAAACTATCATCTACTAAACATATATATGCTTTGACATATTGACCGAGCAAAAAAACATTGCATAACTAAGTAATGTGAACCAGTGCTAAGGTCCTTATTCTTGACCTGAGGAGCGACATTGTTCCTTGAATGTCCAGTGGAGCTAGAAACATCCACAATGGCGTGAGGAGGTTGCATAACATAGTGGTCCTCCTTCTGTCTGCTTCTAACTTGTTGGGTGACCCTCAAGTGTCCCATGGTGGCGATCCATAGTAGTCATCATGGTCTCCACCTAGTGACCATACACCCGAATATGCTCTTCAACTTCTTCCAAATGAATTTCCAGACTCGAGGTATGCGAGGTAATTTGATGAACATCTAAGAATTCAACCAACTATAAATTCATCCATGACAAATTACTATTGATTTCCCAAATATCAGCACTTACATCCCTTATTCCAACCATAAGCTTCGTAAGCTTACCTTCCAATTCTTTTCCTTCATACTAAGAACTACTATAATTATCCCCCACCAGTGTTCAATTCCTTGTAGTTTTTGCAAGATAAACCATAATATCTCCTTTGTTTTCCAACCTAATCTAAATTCTCACTTTAGTCTTGATAATTTCCAGCGATACACAGATAGTTTGAATAGAGAGCTACTCCCCCTCAAAGCATGGAAATGTAGCGTCTTCCACCATTGTCAAGGTCACCATCACTGTGTTGTTCCTCTCTATAGGATTCACAAACCAAGACTCGATATGGCTACATGCCTTTCTCCCAAATGGGTCGACGTGAAGGAGGGCGACATATTACTCCATCTTTGTAGTACTCAACTCATGGTTGAACTTCTGGAAGGGTCTCCCATGCTTGAGGGCATGTGGTGCCTTGCAATATTTTCTTTTGGATTGAAACAACTTTGATATCCATTAATGGTAGTGGGTTCCATTAATTGCATGCGACATATGTCCTATTTAGACCATGTAACCTTATAACAATGCACGTTAATCCTTAGGGAGCCAACATGATGTTTGTTGACCCCCATTTTGCACCATTTTCCCTTTTGCCAACAATGAAGCTTTATTTGCAAAAATTATTAGCTTTCTTGTTGTTGTCACGTCGTATATGCATCAATTTGGTATCCGAGATATGATGGAGGAGATTATGTGACACTTACAAAGCCTCCCAACAAGCATGTCCTCTAGTTCCACTTGTTTTTGGACTCGAGAAATAACCAAAAAAGAGTCTCAAAGAATACAATCTTTTGAATCCCTAAAGAAACAATGAAATCTAATCCGAGATAGATAGCATGATGTTCTGCTTGACTGTTAGTTGCTTTTCCATATAACATTTGTAGTTGTAGATTAACATTGTACTTCTATCTAAATAAAAAATAGTCCCTCTTGCGCCTGCCTCCCTATATATATATATAATTAAACTTATAACCCATTCTAAAATTAATTAAAACACATTTCTTAAAAAAATCCATTCCAACTTCTTTATATTACATTAACTAAATAAATAATTCAAAATTCAAAATCAATCTCTATTTCATTGTAACTCTTTTATATTATAATAAATAAATAAATAAATCAAATTAAAAATCAATATTTATTACTAATTAAAAATTAAAAATCAATCTCTATTTTATTGAAACTCTTTATATTATAATAAATTAATAAATAATTCAAAATTCAAAATCAATCTTTAATTCATTAGAACTCTTTTATATTATAACAAATAAATAAACAATTTAAAATTCAAAATTAATTTCTATTTCATTGAAACTCTTTTATTTTATAATAAATAAACAAATATTCAAATTCAAAATTAAACTCCACTCCATCAAAACTCTTTTATATTTCAATCAATGTATAAAAAATATTCTAAAACCAAACCCATTATATATCACTCCTACATTCTCTCATTTAAATTGATGGTGCTTTAGGAAATCATCACATTCCTTATGTTTTCCTGTTTTCCTTGTTTACTAGTAGTCTCTTTCCATAGCAAATGTTTTGACCGTTTCTTATGTTGATTTATAATCTTTTTAATATTTCTTACATAATATATAAACATTAACTTACACTTACTTTAATTCTCAATATATTTTTGAGTATTTCTTATTATATAATAATAAATAATTAAGAATATAATATCAATATTATTCATAATGATGATTAACGTTCACTAAGACCAATTTTGGTCTATCAAACCTTAAGAGTGATAATACTTGGTTTACTTGTGAGCTAGCATGATTCTGTTGTATAATCTTCAGGTTTGGAATGGAATTTTTTATTTGTTACATTTGAAGATCATGCAAAATTTAATGTGCATTGTTATAGTATTAAATTTTATCATATTCTTAGGGAACTCAATGTGCTAGCGGACCTGGCAGCGAATAAATCAATGGCTGTAGGTATCAATGAGCTTATTGTAAACTTGACTGTAAGCAAGGATATCCCTCCCTAGAATGGCTAACCGACTAAAGGGAGGAGAGAATTCTGGTTGACGGGAGTATCTGGTTACTTATTAGCAATTCCTCTACTAAGATCATATTAATAACATAATCGTTTTTGTTATAAAAAAAAAGATAATACTTGATTTACTTTAAAATCTTGCTCTTATGCTCAAAAAGCTTGGAACAAGGGATATATCCTTCAAACTTATATTTTATTACTTCCAAAAAAACATTCACCTCTTTTTATGTCTCCGATTTGGGATATATATGATTCGCGTAGGTGGATTAATTCAATTGACAGATTTAAATTTTTTATTTCTCAAATGTTTTTACTATAGTTTGGATTAATTTTTATTTTTTGAATAATTTAATTTGGCTCCTAATGGTGTTCTGCAGGTGTCGTCCGCCTGAGACTTTGTGTCCCAAGACCCGACGACCAGATGGCATAAGCATATGGCGCTGACATGTATTGGAAAATGGTCTTCATTTCTTTGGGAAGAGAGCCTTCCTACCAAATTCAAAGCATCGTCAACAAAGTTTTAATTCAGCATTTTGAAGGTTCAGTGCACGCGTGCACTTATGCGGGTAATGAAGATCGGATTGGGATTTTCTAGATGTGATGCATTAACAAGGGTTAATGTAACAACTATATGGTTATTTCCTTGTCCTTTCACCACTCGAAGTATGGGCATTTATACATTGGGTAATGATGTTAAACCTGTGCCATGGGAATACAATCACACCAACTCTTCCCAAGGCAACAATGCTTCCAATAATAATTACAACAACCCCCTAAACCTGGAAAGCAATACACAAAGATTATTCACAATGTGATTGACACCTTTCAAGATAGGAGGCGAGGGCTTAAACTCTCAAGAAAACGATGGCCATGTCGATGAACATATGCAGTAATCCAACTACAACGAATCTTATTTCTTAGATTCCAGGTTAAGGAAGCATCCACTAAGCAGAAATTCTTTGATGAATTAGACGCCAATCTAGGTTTTGCAAGGGATCAATATTGATACTAATAAGTCTTTGGGTTGATCCAAGGTTTTGCTACTAAGCACAAGAAATGCAAGCGCTTCATAGTTTCTAGCCTCCATTAGCAATTTGCCTCGCAACACTATTGTAATGACATGGGCCTCCATGGGCAACTTGCCTTGCGACAGGGGGGGGGGGGGGCGCAGAGTTTTTTTCACTCCGGAAGGACTCTTGGAATCCATGTTCGCCTAGGGACTAGGTGCGGACACTAATAACATGGTCAAGGCCCTGGCACTATGGCAAGGGCTGAGGATCGCCAAGACCCATGGAATCATCGAGCTTTCTGTTCTCGGAGACTCTAGAAATATTATTCAAGCATTAAACGAGAATCTTATTCCGAATCAAATGCATCTAAAGCAGCTAATCCACAAAATCAAGGTCCAAGCTCTCACCTTCAGCAAAATTGATTTTTATCATGTCTTGCGGAAAAATAATAAAGAGGCGGACCAAGCAGCAAACTTGGCCTCCTCTCTTAGCCCTGGGGAGCTAATTATCAATGGTTTGGGCTCGTTCTGCTTCACCCCATAGGACTGGGGCTAAGTCCCTTTGGCCCTCCCTCTCGTGGGCCCCACCAAAATGGTTGGAATCGTGCCTTCATGATGCAAGGACAGGTGGAAGCAAACGAGCACGTGGCTCGCGGTCAGCTGGAGGAGTGGGCTTAAATGTGCACCTTGGAGCCATCTTCTCACCTGGTGTGAACAAGATGGACGTCTCGTCGAAGTTGGGGCATTTGAGCGATTACAGGGCTGGTTTTAATGCTCGCGTGATGGGAGATACGGTGTTGGCAAAGTCCCTGTGCGATAATGATATCATACAATGGAGGAGAATGGATGGTTGCTATTTCAGCATTACCTGCGAAGTTAAAAACGAGATTTTACAGAAGCTCTGCTGTCGTCTGGTGAATGAGAAGGAATTTTTGTTGGTTAAAATGGAAGTCGAGTCTGCTTCCTCCAATGCGTCCTCTACCTCAAAGCTCGTGGAGGCGATTATCAGGAAGATGAAACACGATTTCAGATTGCTACAAAATCAGGTCAATGCAATTGATAGTGAAGGCGGTCGAAGCCTGGACAATGTGGGTAAAGACTTGGCACATCTGCAGAGGAAGATTAAGCGCAAAGTCAAGTGGTCTGAAAATGCGGTAATTGGGCTGATAGCGGAGCTGGAAATTAAGGTAGATAAGCTAGCCCTCAACCTTGTCAAGCAAGAAGCTCCTCCTGATCCAGATTTCTCGTCCAGCGCTAATGGGAAGTTTAATTGAGTTTTATAAATTGTTTTTTGTAATGCATGACTCGTTTGTTGTTTCCTGTATAAACCCCTCTGGACCTTCGAATCGGATAGTCCTGGTAATTACTTAGCCAGTTAGTTTGAATTTTTGACTCTGCTACTGTTTTTTAAAACATTCAGTACCACTTTGTCGCTTTCACAAGTTCGTATTTAGAATTTTAACTCCTATATTGCCGCTCCCATAAGGGCGTAAGTCAAGACTTGGATTTTCTTCTGCCGCTACCTCAAGGGCATTTTGTAACTCTGGTTTTGCTTGGTGGTTACACCACCCCTCTAATATAACGTAACCGTTATTGTCAAAAAAAAACTTGCCTTGCGGCACTGCCATAATGACGCAGTCACCCAACACAGGAGGCAATTGTAACGAAAGTGGCAGAGGAATGCTTTTTCTTCCTCTTGGTCTTAGTCAGGTTGGAAATTCATGTGACATGAACAAGCCTTGATTGCAGGATGAAATTGAATCTTCCTTCAAGTCAGAACATAATGTAATACAAAATTTATGCAGGTAGCTTGATTAACGTACATAGGACACTAGGGCTAGCTTGATTTAAGTAGACAATAATTTCCAATTTGAATCGCTTAAAACTTGATTTATGCAGACATCAAGCAACAGAAGTCAATACAAATTTATGGAGGGGAGGATCTCCAATAGGATTTGAAGATGGCTGCTAAATGGATGGGACTTGCAGGTAGATGTTCAGAAATTTATTACAAAAATTAATAACTTCAGAAATAATAATCTAAATATAACTAGGTCACAAAAATAGATATTTTTTGGAATTTTCACGAAGTTTTAGGGCTTTTCTACAATATTTGATTTTTTTGTATTTTTTGCATAATTTGATAAAAGGAGATTGGTGAAGAAAAGGGAAATAAAACATAAATCTTGGTCCTCTAAGTGCCAAGGAATCATGATCAACGTGCCTCTAAAAATTTGGCAAATCAATTTTGTATGAGCTAGGGAAAAATCAAGAAACCCTAGTTTGTGTTAATCTTTACCTAACTAGAGAAAAATAAATAAGCCAAGGCTCAATACAAGAGAAACTCTCCAAGGAGAGATGTTTCACTTACAAGACTATGTTATTGTGCATAAAAAACCCTAATTTACCCTTACCTTAGATGTCCCTGACATTGCAAGACAAGAGAACCATAGATCTTACCACAAAGAAGAAAAGAGAAGAGAACAACCCTCCCAAAAGTCCTTTCTCTTTCACAAGCCTTGAAAAGATAGTAAACAAGCCTCCACATCACATTTCAACCCTTAGAAACCAAAGATTTACTCAAAGAAAGAAGTGCGACATCACATTTCAACCCTTAGAAACCAAAGATTTACTCAGAGAAAAAAGTGCGCACCATTCAGCCAAAGCATACAAGGAGAAATAAGATTTAAGCTTTATTTGATCCCATGATCTTCTATTACACATGAGGATGGTAGCGTTATTTATATGTTTTCTTAGGTTAACTTAACTTCATTTTTAGCCAACCTACCCAAAATAACTTAAAATGATTTTTCAATGAATTTTTAGGTGTGTCACCCACAAACTAGGGAGTAAACCTCATAAGGCATAAAATTATAATAATAAAATGAATTGTTGGAACTTGATGAAACGTTGAGACTGGGAGGAGGGCATTATGCCCAAACTAACCTCAACGATTTGTTTTTTCCCTCAGCACCCTCCTCCGTCCGTTAGGTGGTACGGCCTCTTCAAAAGGATGGTATCATCATTAATTTGGCATGCTTGAGCCAAGAGGAGGGTTAATACATGACAGAATTAGGTCATAAGCCATGAGTCCTAATGGAATCATCCCAAGAAGCACCGGAGCACCAACCCAAGGCATATATGCCCAACATGATGGGGTACTTCCACGACATCAAGGTGCATTGAAAGCCACTAAGCCAATACTCCTTGAAATGAAAACCAAGAGAACCTGCCATGACCAAACCAAGGGTCTTCACCCCCACTAGACCAACACTTTTACATAAAACAAGCCCCAACTTGGCTTTTAGAATGAAAAAAGAATCCCTCCTCTTTGGTACACCTGATATGGCACACTGCAAAGGATCTAGAGCATAACAAGTCATAACAAGCCTTAAACAGAGCATCCACTTAGTTATTTTGATATTACCTGTAATAAGCTACACATCACCACATCACCACATCACCACAAAACATGAGTGCAAAATTAAAATTCAACAAATCATTCTACAATTCTGAATCTGTTTTCCCAATGCTGATTTATAGCAGTTGTAATTAGTTGACTAGAGGATATATCTCTTTTAGCTTGTTATTTATGCCAAACGTATCAATAGACAAAGCTGTTTTTTCTTATTGTCTATGGCAAACAGTAGACAAATACCTTTGGTTTGTTTTAATAAATTATACCCTTGTCAAGGCTTGTGCTCATTATACCCAAATTATATTTTGCTGTGTTTGTTCTTTCAAACGACAACCTTATTTTATAAGGGGCGTTGACTTGTTCATGGAGTTCAAATTCAATAGAATATAAATTCTTTGGAACATTATTACTAAATCCTTTTATTAATATTAACTTGTGGCAATTATAGCTTGCTGATTAGAGGACATCTCTATTTTGTTTCTTTTAGATTTAGTATCGGTTATTAAAAACTACCATGAGCTGGGTGCCTGAGCACCAAATAAAATAAATTCATGGAGTTCAAATTGACTTGTTCTTTCAAACTATAAGTTTATTTTATAAGGGGCATTGACTTGTTCATGGAGTTCAAATTGATTAGAATATAAATTCTTTAGATTATTATTACTAAATCCTTTTATTAATATTAACTTGTAGCAATTATATCTTGCTGATTAGAGGACATCTCTATTTTGCTTCTTTTAGATTTAGTATTGGTTACTAAAAACTACAATGAAATGGGTGCCTGAGCACCAAATAAATTTATCATAAAATATAACAGCAATAAGGATGATTTAATAGCTAAAGATATAAGAGATCTATAAAGCATAATTAATATTAAGTAATATACATATGCAATTCTATTTTTTCCAATTCAACTAGGTGGAACAATTCTAATATCTCAAAAGGCAATTCTAATAAATTGTATTTCTCTAACTTCTTTCATTGTGGGGAAAGATTTGTAGAGATATTTTAACAAATCATTAAAATGCTGTACATAGAATGATCTTAATAATTCAACTAGGCGGAACAATTCTAATATCTCAAAAAGCAATTCTAATAAATTGTATTTCTCTAACTTCTTTCATTGTGGGGAAAGATTTGTAGAGATATTTTAACAAATCATTAAATGCTGTACATAGAATGATATTAATAATTAGTGAGCGCTCAACCTCGACAGTTTCTGAACCACAAGATCAGTAATTAATAACAACTCAGTCTGTAAATAACCACGGTTGATCAATAACAGTCAGCAACAATATGCTTTCAAATGCTGTACGCGCGCTGATTTTATTTTAGATGAGCACTGCAGTGGAACAGAGCATACAGGCTGACAAAATCTGCTCCTTTTGGGCTTAGGTAATCTTATCCATGAAAAGGCAGCCACAAGAACATCTGCAAGGTCATATGTTCTTGCTGCTTGAATATCAAGCTTCGGTTGCTTAAATGCTTTGGATGTGGAAGATTCTGCAAATGCCTGGAGAAAGATTTGTCTTCTCAATGCTCTATTGAGAATTGAATTTAAGAAGTGTGTTCTTCTCTCACTCGTACATGGAGATAATTCAGACCATTCACTATGAACAGGAAGGAAATGTTTTTCCCTTTTGACCTGCTTGCTGGTAGCTTTGCATTAGATTCGATGTAAAGTTTAAACCATGAAACAGAGGCGGCTTTCAGAGCAGAAGAAGGCATGGTCACAAAATTCGTATATGCATAATTGCATCTCAAGAAAATATCAAGACAAAACATTTACAAAATACTTAATGTTCAGCCATGCAACAGATTTACTTAATTCTTCATGCGGAGAAAGTCCTTTTTCCACATCCCTCGTAAGCATCCATGACAACAAATCCTTTGCTGGTCCTGATATGGACTGCCATTTTTCAGAATGAAAATCCAAATGGACTAGTTCTCCTAAACAATGGTTTCAACAGGCAGTGATACACCTATCAAGAGAGCATGTCTCAAAAATGGTTTCAACAGATTCCAAACAGAGCAGTGATACACCTATCAAGATTCAAGAGAGCATGTCCCAGCCAAAACTTCAGGGGAAATGTATGCAGGACTTCCCATATAAGGTTAGTCCTGATTGAATGCTAACCAATGTTGTTAATGAAATACATAAACAAAAACTCTCAGGATGATAATGCCCTTGACCAGATGTTTAGTCATAAGACTCAAACTTGCTCACAATGTAATTCAGAGATATTACCTTTTGCAACTGGAATGGACAAGCCAAAATCGGCTTGTGCAGTACTGATTCGGAGAATATTCCGAGATGGTATATCCAATGGACAACACCCATTCCAATTCTGACCAGACCAAATTCGGATGAATCTGCAGTGGGTGTTGTCCATTGGGATATAAAACCTCAGAATTTTCTCATGGCGGTCAACCTCCCTCGTTATTCCTCTTGGAGTAGAAGCAGTGGCTGTTGTGGGATGGAAAACCGAAAACCCAATTCTTTATCCCTCATCTTTAGACTTTTTCTTCATCTGCTGTTGGAAGGAAACGTGCAGAGGTCAATGATGTAGGGAAAACTGTCTGTTCTAAATCAGCACCATCTACTGCTGTTGCCTTTCCTTCTTAATGAATCCACTGGAATACTGGAAAAACAAATTAACCAAATGATACAGGGCTGTTCAACCAGACCAGCAGTGAAGAATGTCTATTATCATACAAGAGCTAAGTCTGGCTGACTCTCATTGATGTCAATACAATTTGCAGACAGAAGCAATAGCCTGTAAATAAACAATAACACCATCCATGCATACAAGTTGAAAACAGCTTCCTCATACAAGCGGCACATGATAACATAACACAAGCACTGCCTAATAAAGAGTCTAAACTGCCTACAATGTGCCAATAATGACAAGAGCTGTTTGCTATGTAATGCATAAACATCGTAATAGAATACGAATCAAAATGATTTCAACTGCTGCTTCCACATTCAGTTCCAAATGCTGCCATTCTTTCAACATAGCTAAGAAACACTACAAGAACTCAGCAACACCCCCCGTGAGTTTCTTCTTGATTCATGAGATTAACTTGACCTTTTTGTTCATGGTTTTCTCATATCATGATTTTTTACTATTTATGAGATCTTCTCAATGGGAAAGAAAGAAAAAGCTGCGGAATTGTATCGAACTCCTTCTTCGTCACAGTCGAACTATTGTTCTCTAGATAAACAAATTATAAGATTTTCGGATACCTATAGCAGTCCAGCAGAGACCTTAAAAAAAACAATTGGGTTCCCTAATTTTATCCCGAATTTTCCCTCAAAACAGTTTATCTCCTTAAACCCACGTTATGTTTGCAAACATCAAATTACAAAGCTCTGGAAGAAATTTTAAACCCTATTTCTAAATCCTGGAACATATCAAATACTACTTTCTAATTCCTGGAACACATCAAACACCCTTCTAAAAACAAAGCTCTGGAAGAAATTTTAAACCCTATTTTCTAAATCCTGGAACATATCAAATACTACTTTCTAATTCCTGGAACATATCAAACACCCTTCTAAAATTTCCAGTTAAAACCAATCCGTAGGATTTCCTTTACTCTTTTCAAAACCCATTCTAAAATTTCCAGTTAAAACCAATCCCTAAGATTTATTGTACTCTCTTTTCAAATCCCATTCCCTAATCTAATGTTTTCTGCTATTCCGAATATTTTTCAACCCTCATTTTCCCAAGCAAACACGAAAATAAAAATACCCTAGACCTAATAAAAACTAATTTTTCGTACCTTTGAAATTTATGACCAGTCAACCTCGAACGCAATGGATGACCGTAAGACCGCCCAACAATCAAAACGAAGAAAAGCCCACTGGTATTTTCTGAACTCCGCTGGGTATTTATGGTTTGAGAATTACTTTTACATCGAATGAATTTGTCTTAAATCAGTTGCTGTTTCTGTTTCGCCAGCTGTTGTTTGTTTCAATTTCATTGTTGGCCGTTATAGTCAAATCCAGTAGTCAGTTGCGCTGCTGTCTTAATTTCCTTAGTTTGGGCAGAGTCAGTTGTGCTGCTGTTTGTTTCAATTCAGTTTGCTCTTAATTTCCATCGTTTCAGCTGACTAAGTTGTGCTGCAGTTTGTTTCAATTCAGTTGGTTATTAATTTACATTATTTGCTTGTTTAATAATTGGATGAAATTGTAATTTTTATTGTTAAAATTTTATTTTTAATATATAAATAGATTGTTTTGAGATAGCTTAATTTCAATGGTATAGACTATTTTTTTATGATGTAGATTGGGATGAGTATAATTTTTTAGCATTATTTTGAAGAAAAAAATTGATGGGAATTTTTAAAAATCTAGGTTATCGTTGTCAAGTTTTGATATTTTGGGTGTTTCATAGTTTTTGAAAAGTGAATCTATTTATACCATCAAAATAGTGATTAAAACACAGAAAAAAAGACTTTCCAATTCAAATTATTAAATTTTTAGACTTCTCCAATTTCAATAACGAATATCTTCTTATTTGTATTTAGATTTGCAATCTTCACAACTCATATTTACAATTTTAATAATTCTTCTAAACTTTTATCACATTTAAGACCAATATGATTGATAAATGTAACCAGATTTAAATCATATAAATCATAGCATATTTATACTATCAGTTGAAAATATTCCCTTCTAAAAAAATTATATTATATGAATTTTAAGATTGTTGTAACCTTATTTTTATATACATAAAGGATTGGCCAATGTTTTGTGAGTGCTATTTAGAATTATATTATATGAATTTTAAGGTTGTTGTAACATTTTTCTTTTATGCATAGGAAAGGATTGGCTATAGTTTAAATTGTTCATATGGTGGCATTGTTTTGTGAGTGTTAGTATTATAAACATTGATATCAAAAGTTATATTCAACTAGACTGGTTATTGATGTTATTTTGTACAATAGCATTGTAACATAATATGTGAAGTCCAATCATACCAGAAATATCGGGCCTGCTCCTATATTGAAATATCATGTGGGCTTCTTTGATGGTGCCTCTGCTAAGAACATGGGAGGTGCTGGTATCCTGCTCATGCTCAGTCATGATCACCATTTTTACTTCAAACTGGGATTAGGCCTTAGCACCAACACTAAAGCTGAATTGTTGGCCTTATGGACTCTTCTTCACTGTGCAAAAAGCATGGGCCTTCCCCATCTTCATATTCTTGGTGATTCTACAGTCATTATAAATTGGTTCAATCACCAATCAGCACTCTCTCTTCTCACTCTTGATGGCTGGTGCCTACACATCAAAGAGTTGGAGTCCCACTTCATCCATCTATCGGCTACTCATATCTATAGAGAGCACAATGCATCTGCTGACAGTTTATCCAAAGAAGCTTTGACACTGGCCTCGGGTCAGCTCCATTTCTTGGAATTTTCCAATGGTGTGTGTATATTTCAAGGCTCTCATTATCTTTTTTAACCCTTAGCCCTTGTACTATTTGTGTTGTAGACTATTTATGACATCCTTTGGATGTACTACGGATGAGCTAATTTATTGTTTCAGCTCTGCTTGGTTCATTGCTTCTTTGGATCAACCGTTCAGCACTTGTCTGAACTCTCTATGTATATGAAGAGCAGTGATTGGAGGGATCAAATGTCCCCATGTTACATGACTTTATGGTACCGTGATTGATATGGCCCCCACTGTCTATTGTATTGATGGCTTCACTTATTGTACTTACTGGCACTGCGGATATTGCAGTCTTTCTTTATTTCTAATGTGCTGAGGCCTAGTCTCTATCATCAGCACTGCCTGAAGATGTAATCATTGTTACCTTTGATTTCAATGAAATAGCAAGGAACAGATATTTTCCCCTGGAAAAAAAATCATACCAGATAGATTTTATTATGTACATAGTACAATGCTTATAAACATTGTATTGAATAATGTGTTACCATTTTGACTTTTTCTAATTACTATCACAGTCCAATGATAAAAAAATTTACTGAATATGTATTTCTCTTTTATTGACATTGGTGTTTTTAATGCATTATATGGACTTACTAATTTCCATCATTAGAATTCAGCTATAATTTTTTTGTTGAAATTGGCGTTTTTAATGCATAAATGGATTCAGTACCCTTATAGCAACATGATTTTGCAAGGTTAACAATCAATATATGCATCGATGAAAATTATTCTAAATTTTGGGCATAAAAATGCCAATTTCCCTTTCAATTATTTTGAATTGTTGAAAAAGAACAAATTTGTAGATTGTTTAGACTATGACTATTTGTAGCCTTTCACTTAAGCATTGTGTGATGTTTTAACCTATTGGACAATATCTACACTCTTCCTCATTTTATAGTAGTTATAAATATGATAAATAATAAAGTGTGGATGGTTTGTTTTACTGAAGACTTTAATTAGTTTCTATTAAAAACAAAAAATGGAGGATCTCTTGTGTGTTATTTTACATTGGTTGTGAGGTTTGGTTTGCAATAGCATTTAAGTCCTAATATATTGTGAGTCTTATGTCAATGGGGATGGCAATGTCCACAAAGGTAGTTGTCCTTGTATTAACATAACATTTAATTGGTTTTTGGATGAATATGTGTGCCTCCTTGGTGTCCCCTTCCTTTGTGGGGTTGTATGGTGCATGTGACTATTAAATGGGATATTACATTGCTAGATATGCCATGTGGCTCCCCCTTCCTCTTTTGTTGGATGTATTATGCTTTAAAAAATTTACTCTTCTTGTGTGATATTGGCATTGGTTGTGAGGTTTGATTTACAACAATGTGTCCTTATGATAATGGAAGTGTCCATAAAAGTAACATCCATGCTACTAACATTCCTTATTCCAATAAGGACCTGTGTTGAATGTGGTGTGTGGGTAAGAATAAATGTGCATGCTTGTTTGGCCTCTCCCTCTTATGTTGAGCATACATTTCACCCATCATCATAAATACAAAGTTTGGGGATTAAGTAAAATTCTAAGCGTCAATGTGAATTGTTGAATATGCCCCTTGAATTGGAAATTCTAATATGGATAGTTTAGAGAAGGTTGTGATGAGGTGAAGAGACAAGAGACCTACTTTAAAGGGCATTCCTCTCAATGCTCCCATAAATACCTCCATGCTTCACTTCAAACACAAGCCCAATCTTCCCACTCATGTTTTTAGAATAAAATTTATGGAACGTGTGTAAGAGTCGACGAAATATTATGTTGAACGACACCATTAACATCATTGAGACATTTGGCAGTTGGTATGTGGAGTTGAGATGCAAGGGTGAGAGGAAAGTGCACTGCATTAAAAAGTTTTTGAATGACTTGGTTTAGCTGTTTTATTTTATTTAATAATATATGTTTTTTTTACTAATATACTATCGATCTTCAATACGAAGATTGACTTGGGATATTAAACACTAGAAACAAAATATTGTCTTCACCTATCAACCTTTTTTAGCCATTCAATGATCTTCAATACATGAGATTATAAGAGGACCCAAGAGAATGGTCGACAAGAAAAATGGTGTCGCTTGTACAAATTATGATGTGCATAAATTTTGATGTCTCTCATGGTTCAAGTTTCAATTTCAAAGGTATAGTCTCTTCATGTCCAAGTCAGGTCTCAGTTTCAAAGGTATAGTTCATCCACGTCTAGGACTTTCAAGGTTCTCTAAATCTACCTAAAACTTGGAAAACTCCTATAACTATGTCCCTTGGATTTTTGGACTTTTTTGCTTTGTAAGATTCCATTGGCATTCAAAGGATCGAGGCAAAAACATTGACTTATTCACCAAATGTTCTCAAATCTAAAAATTGTATGTACAAAATCTTTTTGGAGGAAACTTATTTTCACCTATACGACGATTTAGAAGTTTGATATAACTTATTTTCCTTGACTTTCTTTCATCACATAAACTTATATTATCTACACACAACTTTCTCTTATTTTTGAAACATATCAAAGTTCTCTTCGGTGTTTCATTTCCCACTCTTTGGGGGTACGCTAGTTAACATCATTGAGACATTTGGTAGTTGGTATGTGGAGTTGAAATGCAAGGGTGAGAGGAAAGGGCACTGCGTGATGAAATTGAACATGGACAATCTCTACTTTATGCCTTCATTGATCCTCGGTGTTCTTATGGCAAGATAACCCTCATTTTCTTTGTTGCCACTATAAAATGGGTTATCTAATATATTTATGTTGGTTCCACTTTTTTTAATTTAGTTTATCCATAAAATCCATGGAAACAATATTGACACTCTCCTTAGCTAGTTTAAGGAATGTTTACACTACCACACGGCCGCTACGAGTCTTATTATGTTAAGTGAACAATGTTATACCCTATCTATAGTGGGATCTATGTAAACAATCCTTCTTCAACCTCAAGAAATTCAAGAAGATATAGCCACATGAAGTTTTAGTTAGCTCTAATTACTAATCTAAGTGCCAAATGTACCTTCATTTCCAAGTTACTTAAGAACCTTGGATTCCTATTTTAATGTCATCTCCATCATCCCAAACTTTGGCCTTGGGATCTAGAACATGTTTCTCGTGATAGGCATACACTAGCCAACTAGATAACATCTTATATTGGAGTATGCATTCACAATTTTTTTGGGGAAGTAATATTGAATATTTAATATGAACGATGTATATCTCTTACTCCAAACTACAACACCTTAGCCTTCAAATAGTTGCGATAACAATTCAAACAAGGAAAACCAATACAAACGTCCTTGAATATTAGTTGGTCAATAATACAAGTAGTAACACAAATTCTTAGCTTGTTAATATGATAATGAAGTGTATTTTGAAATGCTACCAAGTTCCTTGCAACTCCAAATGCAACATCGAAGGTGAAAACCCTACAAATTTTCCAAAATATCTATTTAAGATTTGTTTCTGCAATTTGTCGATGAGTTATAACATTGCACTTTTTTTCTTTTCTTTACATATATTATACTATGTTGATAGTGCATTGGTTCTTTAAATATATGAAACATATCAATGTTTCTTAACAAGGTAAAACACAATTCATAAATAGGGTTCCTCCCCTCCCCCTGAACTCACTGCTTTCAGGATATTGGTAGCAGCAAGCAGTAAGAGGAAGCTCAGTATGATTCAGCAGAAATTTGTCAAGAAATTGGACAACATGCCTTCAGTGGATTTACCTGCGAAACAACCTTGCCGAACAATCATGAATATTGCAGATCAGGGTCTTATTGGCCAGTTTACTGGTCTTTGGCCATCCCCCAAGGCAATCAATGGGTGGGTTAAGAGGAATTGGAAGCCCCTTATCTTAGAAGGCATACAAAACAATCTGGTAGGTAAGGATATTACATATTTCTATTTGAAAATCTAGAAGAGAGAGATTTAGTATTTAGAAACTGGCCATATTTCATGGGCCCTCAAGGGCTTTGCCTGAACAAGTGGACATCGGACTTTGATCCAAATCAAGATGTCCCTTCTGTTGTTCCTGTATGGGTTAGGTTGTCGCATCTTCCTCTTCATTGCTGGAATCTGGAGTCTCTAGAAGCTATAGGGAACAAATTGGGGAAGTATATAGATAGGGCTAAAAGAAGAGAACAATATACTTGTGCCATAATATGTGTTGAAGTGGATTTGGAGGTAGGGCTTCCTGAAACGATTAATTTGACAGTAGCAGATTGGTCACATGTGCGGGAGCTTGATTATGAGCAATTTCCTTTTAAGTGCAGACATTGTCATGGATATGGGCATTTTGCTAGATTATGTAAGAAGAAAGTTGAGGAAGAAGTTGTCAAAGAGAAGGGAGAACAATGGACACAAGTTCAAAAAACAAGTACAACAAAGCAAGGAAATAAATCAAAGGGAAAAAGAGGAGAAATGGGATTGGGTAGTAATCCCACCGGACAGAAACATATTGAAATTGGAACAACTATGAAGGAAATAACATCATAGAACAATTTTGAAGTGTTGAGCAATCCAGAAGAACAAGTGCTTTCAGTGCTTGAAGAGGGAGAAGTTCAACAATCTCAAGGCCAGATAAGAGAAGAAAACAAAGAATCAACCGTGCTGGATCTTGGTACTCCTACTGATGGATCTTCTCCTGCATATGCAGAAATGGCAAAAAAAATAAACCTACAAATATTTTTAGTTCATTTGAAGAAGAATCCCTTAAGAGGTCTTCAAAAAAAGGGCGTAAATATCTTAAGAAAGTTCGGGAAGAAGAAGTTGAATGTCTGAAGATGCAAGGAATTCAAGCTACATAGAGATGTCAATTGGCAGGTATACTCAGGCTATACCTATACAAGGAGGCCCTCTTCCTTTTGTTAATAATAAATAATGAACATCGTCTCTTGGAATTGCAGGGGGCTGGGAAATCCTTCGAAAGATAAAGTTGTTAAAGACCTTATAAGAATGGTTTCTCCCGATGTTCTTTTGCTCCAAGAGACAAAAATAGAAGAGGACACTCTTCTTTCCTTAAGCAAAAAGAATTTGAAAAATAATGTAGGGAAGGTTGTGAGTGCAAGGGGATCGTCTGATGAACTTGCAACCCTGTGGACAGAAGAATTGTTCTCATTGGAAAACTCACTTGAAACACAGCATTGGATATTTACTAAGCTCTGGCACATTCCAAGTAAGATCTCCCTGGCTATTTTTAATCTATATGTACTTGTAAATTTCCAAGAGAAAAGAGAATGTTGGAATTCTCTGGAATATTTTCTTGCTGCAAATGCTCTCTCAAATATTATCATGGCTAGTGATCTAAACATTACATTGGATACAAAAGAAGAAAGGAGGAGTATGTGGGAGAGACCACGTGCATAAATCGGTGGAGAATCTCATTTTATTATGGGATCTATTTGACTTTAAACCAAAAAAAAGCAAATACAACTGGACTAATATTCGAATAGGAGCAGCAAATATATCATCTAGGTTGGATCGTTTCCTAGTTGATAGCTCTTTTTTGATGGAAAAAAAGATTATTTCCTCCAGTATCTTGCCCAAATTTTCTTTGGATCATAAACCAATAATGCTGCAGTTTGATGATGAAGAAGACCTTGGCCCCATACCCTTTCAGTTCAGTCCTCTTTGGATAGACCGAGATGGTTTTTTGAACACAACAACCAAGGCATGGAGTATCCCTGCCACTGGACCACAAAATTATTAATGGGAGAGAAAATTAAAAAATACTAAATCAACGTTAAAGGAATGGGTAAAGCATTCTCTTAAAAATCCAATTAGCGATAAAAAATAGGCTTTGGAAAAAATGGAGGAGATTCATTTGGAAATGGAAGAAACAGAAATCTCCTCTGCCATGATGGAAAATGAGCAAAAAGCATAGTTTAACTCCTTTCGAGCATTTAGGCAGGAAGAAGAATACCAGAGATTAAAGTCTCGCGACACTTGGTTGAAATCGGGAGATCAGAATACCTCATTTTTCCATAAACAGCATAGAGCCAAACTCTCCCATAATCATATATCGAAAATCTCCTCTTTGACTGGTGAAAATTTTAAAGGCATTCTCAAATAAAATAAGTGGATGAAGCATATTTTCAGTGCCTATTTAGAGAGGATGTCTCTATTGATTCAGCCTTAACCTCATCATTTTTTTTCAACATTCCTTGTTTGGTGAGTGAGGAGGAAAATGGTGAGTGAATGAAGCCTTTTACGAAGGAAGAGATCATTGATGTTATATGGTCTATGGAATCGGATAAAGCCCTGGGCCCAGATGAATTCTCTTTCCACTTTTATAGAGTTTGTTGGGCAGTAATAAAAAAATATTTACTCAGGATGATGAAAGCATTCCAGTTAAAATCCAAAATTGGTGGATGTACCAACTCCACCTTCCTTGCATTAATTCCTAAAGAAGTTAATCCATTTACTTTTGATCGATTCATATCTATTTCACTTTGTAATGCATCTTATAAAATATTCTCCAAACTCTTAGCTAACAGGCTCAAACCTCTGCTTGGGAAGTTGATCTATCCTCTTCAAGGTGAGTTTGTAAAAGGGAGACACCTTCTAGACAATGTGATTCAAGTTTAGGAGGCCATGCATTCTAGCTTTCAAAGAAAGGAGAAGGGCATGCTAATAAAACTTGACATGGTGAATGATTTTGATAGGGTAAAGCTATCATTTCTTTACAAAGTTCTTCGTTCATTTGGATTAAGCTCTGCATTTATGAATTTGATAAAATCCTGTACTGATAAACCTTAGATGGCACCATTAGTAAATGGAAGACCAACAAACTTCTTTCAAGCAACTAGGGGTCTTTGACAGAGTTGTCTGCTCTCGACGTTCTTGTATATACTGATGGTTGATACTTTGAGTAGAAAGTTAACTGCAGGGAAAAATGATGGGATTATTCCGGGCTTCAAGTCAGCAAGTGGAGTAGACTCTATAAACCATGCTCTCTTTACAGATGATACGTTGCTTTTGGGAGGGGCTTCGCTTAGGATGGAAAGAGTGTTTAAAGAAATTATGCAAAATTTATGCATTATTTAGGGGCTCTTATTAACGAACGAAAGAGTGTTGTGTATGGCTGGAACACAAATCACTCAACAATTGCAAACATATCGCAAATTTTAGGATTCGATGGGTATGACACATGGGACAAGGTTAAATATCTGGGTCTTCCATTAACCCTAGGACAAAATAATCCTTCTCTTTGGATGGAAATAATTAGCAAGATAAAAGCAAATATTTCCTCGTGGGGTGGTCATTGGCTCACGAAGGTAGGGAAGCTTATATTGATTAAGTCCATTCTATCAACTCTCCCAATTCACCGATCCTCTCTTCTGCTGGCTCTAAAAGCAATTATGGATCAGATATCTAAACTGATTGGAAATTTCCTCTGGAGAGGCGGAAAAGGAAATCAAAGTAGAATGCATTTGGTTAAATGGGATATTGTTAAAAGACTTGTTCTAGAAGCTGGATTGCAAATCAGAGACCCAGGACTGACTAATCTTACTATGGGAGGCAAACTGTTGTGGCAGCTCTTCTTTAATAGAAAACACCCAGTTAGTCAAATATTTTGGAAAAAATATCTTAAAGAAGGAACTCTAAGAAATTTACAGATGACAAATAGCCCTAAAGGATCTATAACATGGAATTTATGCAAAATAGGATTAGAATTCTTTCATCAACAACTTTATCACATACCAGGAAATGCCAGAAAAACTTTGCTCTTGGATGACAAAATCAAAGGCAATGCTCCATTAAGCACTGATTCATCTCTTTAAGTGATCAAACTCTAGCTTGTCAACAAAGGATTTTTAAGATAGACACATCATGGGACAGAAATGGAAATTGGGTAGCGTGGGCATTCCCAGCTCTGCCAGAAAGTGGACAGTCCCAACTTATTGCTCAACAAAAATTATTAACTATTAAATTGACAGGACTAGCACTAATTCACTCTACGTGCCAAGACGTTTGGGGATGGGGAACATCAGGGAACTATTCAACAGTGTACAGTTTTCAGTCACTTCAGTCAAACCCGGCTTTAATTCACAACGCTTTTTTCTGGAAAGCAGTTTGGAATTTTCCAAGTATTCCAAAAGTAATTTTTTTACTTGGATACTAATATATCAGAAAGATCTAACAGGTGAAAACCTGTCAAGAAGAGGATTCTTTGGACCGTTTAGGTGTTGTCCTTGTTTTCAAGTAGCAGAGACTTCAAACCATATTTTTGTTGGTTTTGTTTTTACTCAGAAAGCCTTGGCGCATATTTTGAGTGGGTTGTCAGTTTCTGCTCCTTCAAACATTGAACCTGTAAGTCTACTTGCAAACTGGATGTTAAGGTAGCAGGAATTCTTTCAACCAGTGATGAATGGAGGAAAATTTGGCAAGCCATTCCAAAATTTTTATGGTGGAAAATTTGGTTAGTAAGAAATGATTTGATTTTTAATAGTAAAGTCACAAAACTAGAAATTGTAGCAACAAAAGCTAAGGCTTTGCTATTGGAAGCTGTGGGAAATACTCAAATTGATGCCCTTAAGTTCAAAGATGAGCATATTTGGCTTGGGTCGTTGCAGGTGGATAAAATTCAGTTGGGTTCTAGCAGGCCTATTATTAAACCATTTTGACAGGTGAGACTTCCGGAAAAAGAATTTTCAGAATGGTGGCAAAGAAAAAATAAAGTCTCAATCTTATTCGATGGAGTGTCAAAAGGAAATCCGGGGAAAGCTGGGGCAGGGGGATTGATTTACTACCCTGGAGGAAGGCTAGAAACCAGTTTCAGCTGGGGATAAGGACAACTTACAAATAATCAAGCATAAATATTTGCTCTTCTAAAAGCCTGTCAACTTGCAAAGGAAGTTGGACATAACTAATATTTGGAGATTCAGAAATTATAATTAAAGTTTTAAACTCTACTACAAAGTTCAATAATCTCAGCTTGAACCTGACTATGCAAAGGCTACATTTCATCTTCTTAGACTGTGTCTCTGTAACGTCTTATCATATTCTTTGTGAATTGAATAAGATGACAGATTTCAAAGCAAATCATGGCTGTCAACTACCTCCAAGAATGATAAGTTTGAATGTAGGCCCTAGTTTGTTGCATCATATTCCATAATCTAGAAATGAGAAGTTTTTGGAAACAAGGAATTGTATATCACGCAATAGATGTAATTGGGTGAAGGCCCATCCAAAGTTTTTTCAATAAAAAAATAAAAAACTATTTGTTTTAGTTAAAAAAAATATTGCCACTTATAAAGACGTTAATTGTGGCAAAGATTCTAGTGCTGAACCTGGCACTAAATTTACAGTTAATTTATATGCTTTAAAAAACTACAAGTTTGTATTAGATTTAATGTCAAAATTTCTTACTCAATTAGAAAAAAACACTAAGTTAAGTACTAATTTCATATTTTATTATAATGTTCATAATCAAATATGTCATAACTATATATATAGAAATAAAATAAAATAACAAAAATAAAAATACTACCTCTTCATAAATATCCACCTCTTAAATTACTTACCATATAAAACTTTAAAAAAAATCATCATAACCTTAACCATATCACCCACGTCACATGGGAAGTTAGAGTGAGCTCTTCCCATTTTCAACACAATAAACTACAACATTCTCTTATGTTGATTTGATAATGTACAACTTAGTTGTGTTGTCATATTAAAATCAGTATTTTTCAAAGTCCTTTTCGTCTTGGAAAGTTCTATGAACTAATGTAATGATAGCAGCTCTGTGCTTTTGTGTTCTCGGTATGTTATGGATAATTGGGACAGACTTCTCCTCATTCTTTGACTGGACTTATGTTATCGGATGCAACGTATGTTGTTCTCCCTCCTTGGTAGCTTTTGTGATGTGGACTCGTTCCAAGCATTTAGCAAAAAGGACTCTCTCTATGACCTTACTTGATTGTAACCCTGTGATCTATGATAAGGATGGCTCATCAAATACCCTTTGATTCAATATATTGAATAACAAGAACATGTTTTTTTCTTCCTGAAAAAGAAAATGTAACCAAATTAAGATTGATGAGAAAGAGATTTATAATAAACAACTTTGATGATGGCTATAAAGTCTAATATTATGTTACTGCACATAAAATCCTTAATTTTTAAATAAAAAACCTTTATAAAGAGTCAAAATTTAGACTTCATAAATGTTGTTTCTTGATTTCTTTTTGAATAAAATGACGAATCCCCTCTTGTAGATCCCTAGTGTTAAATTGTATTTAAACCAACTTGCATATACGTTGAAAGGTAACGGCCTTTAAAATAGAGATAGTTGTGGACCCACAACATTTGATTAAATCACCATTTTTTTATAATAATAGAGAAGATATACGAGACGGAACCAAGAAAACTAAAATCCTTACCTACAAGTAGACTAAATATTTAAATAGTTTTAAACCTTTATAAAGAAAGGAGGTTGGGAAATCTATTTCACTTTATATTTTTAATATCACTGTTTTAATTCAAAATATTTAAAGAAGTTTATAGGTTTAGAGTATACTACCAATGCACTTTTTACGATGTTAGAGGTTCAAATCTTTATTAGCTTTTTTTTTTCAGAAGAAAAAAGTCTGTCCTTGTTATTCATTAAGAATCAAAGGGCATCTAAAATGCCATCCCAATAAATGGGTTACATTCGAGATGAGGGATCAAAAAAAATATAAAACAATTGCATCATAGGGAGGTCACAACACAACACAACAAGCTGCAATGGGGACATGGACATCATCCACATACAGATCCCATTAGTAAGGTTGCCACTCAAACCATATCTATCGTGAATACAAGAGTGTAGAACTACAATCTAAAAGAGTTTGCTCCAAATAAAATAAAACAGGGTGCATTAAGAAGAGGAAAACAAGCTCCAACACCAGACTCAAAAGAGTTCAATCTTGTCAAGAGAGACCAAATGGCCATCAAACAATTCAGAGTAATCACCTGTTTCGGGAGCCAAAGTGAGAGCTTTTTAGAGAGTCTGTTTGCAAGCTGGTTGTATTCACGATAGATATGGCAGAAAGATAGCTCCAGAAAGTAAGAGCATAGCTTTCTTATATCCCTACACCAGTGATAAAGATCAGGTGGTGAAAGAGATGATGTACCATTAGCCCAATTTATGATGACTAAAGAGTCACCATGTGTTCTGAGCTTGGGTATCCCCATCATTTGGGCTGTATCCAGAAGGGCCCAGAGCCCGATAAGTTCTGCTTTTGTGTTGGTACTGATTCCAGTCCCTAATGCAAACTCGAAGGAATGTGTCTTGCTCAAATATAGACAAAAGCCAACCCCTCCAACACCTCTAGCAGATGCCCCATCAAAGAAGCCACAGGGATATTTAAGGACAAGACCCTATCCCAATGATCTGGTCTTTTTAACTTTGAAGACTAATGGACAATATAGCTGGGAGAAATAAGTAATCTGATGAATGATGCTGGTGACAGGAATAATTTTCCCTTCAAAAATAGAGGCATTTCTTGCTTTCCAAACAACCCACATGGCAAGAAATGGGAGGTAATAGAAGGCTGCTTTTTTGGAGAAACAGTCAGTCCACTTGACCAAATACGAGCTGAGATCTTCTGACTAAAAGGAAGGGTAAATATTGAACAGTTCCTGAATGAGCGAGATAACATTCTTCCAAACCACACAATGGTAAAAGAGGTGTTGTACACAATCAACAGCCATATTGCAGAGAGCACAGGCCCCGGGTCCAGTCCATCCACGCTTCTGGAGATTATCAAATTTTCCTGGGGAGAGAACCAGTCCATAATTTTGAAACAAAACTGCTATCAGCCCGAGGAGAAAAGGAGTGGACGATACAATCATACACTAGTTTTGCAGTAACAGAGCTGTCTTGCTTGTTATAATCCCATAGCAGAGTATCAGGCTGTGTATCGAGGCGAATACCCCCAATTTCCAGGCTTCTCGTGAAAGAATCCCATATTAATTTCCAATCACCAGCAACATAGAGATCCTCAGCAGTATACCAATACCGGTGTGATCCTGGTAGGGTATTACGTGCCTGAGACAGAGAGGTAATATCCAGATCCTCCAAGAATTCCTTAAAAATGGCAGGGAATGTGATAAAGTCCTGAACCCCAATAATGGGATTGATGCCAATAAGTACATTATTACCGCAGCCCACCTGCCGGGCAAGGCTTTTACCAAGCCACGGGAGAGTCAACAAGAAACCCTTCCAGAAGACTGATGCACCACGAAAACTGAAGTGCCTGCCTTTGAGCCAAGTCTCAACAGAGAGCTTCTTAAGATATTTGTTGACAACGACATCATGCCAAAGTCCATCATTCTGAAGTACCAACCAAAAGTTTTTTAATTTGAGAGCTATACTGAACCATTGCAAGTTCTTAATTCCCCATCCCCCATATGAATACATCCATGAGAGGCACTTCCAGTCCGACATATGGTATTGATGTTTGTTACGAGAGGAGCCCCAGAGAAAAGCAAAAGTAAGACTTCTAAGCTTGTTCAAAACAAATACAGGAACAGGAGCGAGACCAAACCAGTAAATCGGGATGCTTGATAAAACAGCTTGGATAAGTATTAACCGTCCTCCCAAGGAGAGAAGTTTATGAGCCCAGTGGAATATTTTGCTTTCAAAACGTTGAATCAGCCAGTGCCAATCACTCACTCTATACCCCAGAGGCTTGAGAAAATAGCCTAGATACTTGAATCCCGTAGATATGGGCTCCAAATCTTTATTAGCTTGTGTCTATGCTTGTGTGTTGTGTGGGTGCACCTAAGGGTATAGGGGTAATAGATGAGAATCATCCCCATGTCATGCAAATATAAGCCCCACCATAGTTGTTCATTCCTCGAAATACAAAAATTAAAAATTAAAGAAAAATAATGAAATAACATTTACACATTGAAAGGAAAACTCTGACTTTGAAATGACTATCTTGTTAAAGGAAATATCCTTATCCCATCCTCCCTTAGTTCTTTTGAACATGAAAGAGTAATCTTCCTTATTCTCTATCGATCATTTGTCCATTCACCCATGAATGATAACAATGATATTCCATTCTATATTAGGTTGTAAAGTTGTTCTAAGATAATACAATTTTGTAGATCGGTTTATTCCTTGTGATTTGAGTTGTTATGAATGGTCCAAAATATGGTTCGATGTCAATGTAGTTTATAAAGATCTCTATTTGGGATGTTGAAATCTCTATTTGCTTTGATCTACATTAATTAGTGGTTCTACTTTGATAATGTCACTCCTATTCTTCTTTGGCAATGGCTTAGTGTTTAATTTAGCAAAGCTTAGGATCAAACATTCATGGTGAAAATTGAACAACCAAGAGACACAAAATGGTCTACATAACATTACCTCCATAATCATGAATGTCTATGTAATACAATGATGATACAATAGGAATAATTTGAATACTCTAGGTAGGATTCGAATTCACCAACTTGGGTTGACTCCAGTGCTAACTCATTGTGAGAATATCACCACTGAGAGCTCACTAATCCAACTCAGGACAACTAAATCAATTCACAATCAGTTAACTGAATAAGGTAGGTAGGAAAAGGCGCCTAACCTCCTTGAATCAGGGAAATGTGGTGCTAGACTAACTAGAGATGAAATAAGTGATGCCCTTGTGAGGATAACTCAACACACACTAGGATGAACTGATGATAGGACTCCCATGACTCAGTGCAGGATCCTAAATTATAGGGATTGGCCTCTGGAGCTCTTAACTCATGCAAACTTGTGCATCAAGTGTTAGGTGGGCCCCATATGGGTCCCCCATGGCACTAGTGAGGCGGCAACATACTCCTAAGCAATGAAATGACAATTAGATTATGGTGGTCAAAGGGAAGATTAATTAATCCTAACACCCCCCTTAATCCTATCTTGGACAACCTGGGCCCTGGAAACTATGACCAAAGGTCACCCATACAATCTAATGCAAAAATAACTGCTCAATAAACCGAGGAAATGGGGAAAACCTCATGGGACCCCCCCCTCCCCACCTCAAAATGAGCAGGAAAACCAAGAACAATAACCGAATCAAACCTTTACACCAAGAAGAGATATGAGATAGACAAATATATTTCTAGTGAAATATTTGGTGAATAAGTCTGTAGTCTGCTCCTTTGTAGGGCAGTAATGTAGAATGATAGCCTTAATATGCATTAGTTGTCGAATGTAATGCATGTGGACTTCAATGTGCTTGGCCCACTACTTCTGAACTTGATCACTGGATATCTTGATTGCACTTTGATTATCACAAAAGAGGCCTACTAAAGGAGAGGCGTGAATGCCAAACTTTGTCAGCTTCAGCTAAAGGAGAGGCGTGAATGCCAAACTGCTTGAATAGTTGCATTCACAACCCCCTAATAATCGACTTCAGCTAAAGAGAGAGAAAGACTTGTTTGCTTCTTACTTTACCAACAGATTGGTCCAGATCCTAACATGAACACAAATCCTGATGTAGATTTCATGTTAGTACTATCACCATCCCACTATGAATCAGTAAAACCAATCAGATCTAGTTGTGCACTAGCAGAATAATGGATCCCATACTCCCTCGTACCTTGCACATAATGCAAGATGCGCTTTGTTGCTTTCCAATGCAACTCATGTGGCTCTTGCATGAATATGGAAACAACACTCACATCATAAGATAAATATGGCCTCGAATGGGTTAGGTACAATAGGCTACCAATCAATTGTCTATAGAGTGTACTATCAATCGGTGGTGTGGAACCACCTTCTTCCAACCTGATTCCAGATAAGAAGGGGAAGGGTAATCAGTCATGCGGAATATTTTTAGCAAATATCCAATGTATCTGGACTGTGTAATCATGATTCCCGAAGATTTTTTATTCACTTCGAGACCAATAAAATGCCTTAGTAGCCCTAGATCAATCATGGAGAATGCCTCGGTCAAAGATGACTTGATGCCTCTCAATCCAACAATTGAGCCACTAGTAATGAAAGTCATCCACATATAGAACAACCAACAGTAAGAAGCCTCCCTTTTGTTGCATGTAGACATTGCAGTCAGACTTGCACCTCTCGAATTTCTATGACATTAGGAAGGAATCCATCCTGGCATACCATGCCCTTGGGGTTTGCTTAAGCCTATAGAGAGATTTCCTTAGTTTGCAAACCAAGGAGGAATCTTCAGTGCACCCATTAGGCTGTCTCATATAGATCTCCTCTTTCAGATCACCATGGAGGAAGGCACTCTTCACATCCATGTGATGTACCTCTTACTCCTTCGAAGCTGTAATGGCCAAAACTAACCTTATGGAGTCCATTACTGCAATAGGAGTGAATGTCTCATTGTAGTCCAAACCATGGACTTGTGAGTATCATTTTCCACTAACCGAGCCTTGTACTTGGTAGTAGTTCCATCAGTTGCTAGATTGGTCTTATAGATCCATTTGCACTGAACTAGCTTTCTCCCAGGAGGTAAGGAGACAAGCTTCCAAGTCGGATTGTCTTGTAGAGAATCAAACTCATCATTCATGGTTGTTTGCCATCTTGGATCATGGCAAGCCTCCTTGTAGGACTGTGGATATGACCCCATCATCATGAACCAACTCTATGGGAGAAGTGGATCTGTATGGCAGACTGCAAGGTTTTCATCCTGATATTGAGATATTATTCTTTTTCTATCATTTGGATCCACAACACTATTCCCAGCAGCTTCAATGAGCTTTTGGGCCCATTTAGGCATTTGACCAGGAGCATGTGTTGGATCTGTTTTATTTGGATCTACTTGAGTTTCATTCTCAATATCAATATCTTGAGCATATTGATCATCATCTTTGAACTTTGAATTTGAAATATTAGTTAAGACATCATCATTTGCAAAAGGAGTTGATTGAGTAATTATACCTTATTTTTCTTCAGTTGGTTGTGGATCATGCACATGATCTTATTCAAATTGAACACTACCCTCTATCAAGCACTTTTTGGTTGCAATCTCCATTAGTTTGTATGCCTTTGCATCATATGCACATCCGGACAGTATGCATTCACTAATATGAGCTTGGAAGGCTTTCCTCTTATCAGACGGATTTCTGGCCCATGCTTTGCAGCCAAAAACCCTCAAATGTGAAACATTGGGCTTATGTTCCATCAATTATTCGAAATGAGTGACCCCAATCAGTGAATTGTTAGGAACTATGTTCTGGATGTACAAAGCACAATTTACAACTTCAACCCACAAATATGGTGGAAGATTTCTTGCTTCAAGAAGGCATGGAACCATCTCTTTCAAGGGTTTATTCTTCCTCTCAGCAACACCATTTTGTTGTGGTGTGTATGGGACTGAGTGTTTCATTTGAATACCAGCTGAAGCACATAACTATTGGAATTCTCTTCTGATGTACACTCCTCCGTTTTATAATCTGAGTGCTTTGATCTTCTTCCCAAGAGTGTTCTCAACTAAGGCTTTGAAAATTTTAAAGGTTTCAAACACCTCAAACTTCTACTTGAGGAAGTAGATCTAACAATACCTTGAGTAGTCATCAATGAAGGTCAGAAAGTATCTAGATCCATTCATAGATGTTGCGGGCATTGGTCCAGAGACATCACTATGAACAAGATCAAGTGTAGAGGCATATCTTATTTCCTTCACAACCTCATACCTTCGCTCTGGGTGCTTACCTACCAAGCAACCATTACAAACACCTTCATAGGACTTTATGAGAGGAAATCCCTCAACCATCTCTTCATTGTATAGTTGCTAGAGATATTTGAAAATTAGATGGCCAAATATTTCATGCCACATATTTCTTGTATCATTAGCATGAGTCAGTAAGGCACTTGGATATGAGTTAGGAAGAAAGTGAGAAAACTCATATGTCTTGAAGGCATGTTTTGCAGCTCCTTTCGCTATCAAATTTCCAGTAGAAATTTAAGAGATCTCCACTAAGTCAGGATCAAATGTGACTCACTTGGGTGAGGCAATATCAGTCATATGGTATACAGACGACAAATTTGCTACAAGGGAAGGGACATAGAGCAATTATTGATCACTCCATGCTCAAATTTGATGGAACCTTTCCCGACAACTTGGATTTATGAGTCATCTCCCATGTGGATGATTGGTCCTCCAAAGAGATCAAGAGAAGAGAATGATTCTTTGGAGGGAACTATGTGTTTGGAGGCACCATAATCAAGGAGAAAAGCTTGTGAATAAGAAAATCCTCCCTTCAAAGCGTGGCATCTCTCGTGATCTTTAGTCTTGTTTCCAGCATCAGATTTCTTTGCACCTTTAGGAATGGCAATATGGTTATGTTCAAGGATACTAGACATTTGGTCTATGGTTTTCTTCATACGTAGATTCTCTATATGATTTCCTCTCTTGCAGTACGAGCACTTGGCCTTGTCAAACTTCTTGTGATTGTCTTTCTTGGAACCTAAGGCTCCTTCTGAAGGATTATGCTTATCCTTAGGCTTAAAATTAATGTTCTTCTTCTCTTCTCCTTGCTTCTTCCCCTTTGCTTATGCATTCTTAGTCTCCCTAGCTAAGATAACTTGATTCTTGGAGGCTTTGAGAGCTCCCATCTGTATCAGCTTGTCTTGTTCCTGAGTAAGAGATTCCATGAAGGCATCAGGGGATGACATTCATCAATTATGGCTTCTTAGTCTCCCAGAGTGAAAGATGGATACGAACACTAAGAATTTTGGTCCAAGTTTGATTAGAATTAAGAGCACCAATTGCTCATCCTTCTTAACAATCCCACACTGCTTGCACTGCATGACAATGGATTTGAATTTTGAGAAAATTTGTTGGATTGTTTTGAAGTTGTTGGGCTATAGTGCAATCAACTCTTTCTCCATAATATGACCTTACAACTCATCTTGATTTCCAAACATGGATTCAAGCTTATCCCATACCTCATTTGGATTTTTCAATCCATCAAGATGGAAGAGTAACTCCCTGGAGATATGAATGCACATGAATCCAAATGCTTCATCCAACTTGTTTAGATACTTTGACTTCTCAAGAGGTTGTTGGGGTTCTACCTCCATGCCCATGGTAACCGTGTATAGACCTTTGTTGCAAAACACTATCTGCATATCATCCCTCCAATCAAACTAGTTGAATGGTGTGGGGATCCTGGGGGTCAAGGCTGTTGAATTCTCCATGTTGTAGCTTCAAGGAGCAACTAATTCTTCAAAATTCTTCAATTTACCTCTAAAAACACTTCAATTCGAAGTCAAACCAATTCAAACACTCTCCACTTTGACATGTGCACTTTCTTTGGGTGCATCACTCCTGGCTAGACTTCTCTAAACAAAATCCAGAGGGAGCAAGGAAAGAACACCAGGAATTATGTGGAACCCAATTGCTTCTGGTGCATCAATGTAAGTTTCTGAGGATTGAATTTGGCCTGAATACCCGCTCCAATGCCATGATTAATTTAGCAAAGATTAGGATCCTCAAGCCTGAATGAATTCACCGTAAAATAAGGTTGAAGGAGATAGAAGCAATTCAATGTACATTGATCAAACATTCATGGTGAAAATTTAACATCCAAGAGACAAAAATTTGTCCACATAACATTACCTCCATAATCATTAGCCTATGTGTAATACAATGATGATGTAAGAGGGAAGAATTCAAGTACTCTAGGTAGGATTCGAACTGCCATGATTAATTTAGCAAAGATTAGGATGAAGATATCACCTTTACTTTGACTCATCCATTCCTTTACATAGAAAAAATCTATACATTTCTTTCCTTGGAGACTTTTGAGCGCAATCTTGAATTAATTTGAGGCATTGAATAGGCTTCCTCCAAGGTTATGAGCTAAAAATCAACCCTAAGTTTATTAAGGGTTTCAAGCATGAAAATTAACAATGATTCTTAAGCATGGGCATTTAGCTAGAAAATAAATTAGCCATTTCGATTATTCATAGATTCATTTGGGTAAAAGGAACATGGGGTTATTTGATCAAATCTATAATTGAATTGTTCTTCAAGGTAATCACTAGCTTATGACCCCTACACCAACATTAAGTTGTGAGATGATATAAGGAACATACGGATATTTGATCCAACTGGACCACACCAACAATGACATTATAGTATCACTTTGGAGTTAGACATCCAAATCATACTCCAAGCTTAGCCTTGTGAAAGTGTTATATATACTACCACATTTGGGGTTAAAAAAAACATTGATACAATGTTGTTTGAATACATTCCCTTTGTTGTATGGAGCACTTGCATGTATTATGTTCTCTTTTTCACAATGTAACACTTACAGTGAAGAGGAGTAGGCATACATTCCCTTTCTCACAATTAAGGAATCAGGATGATGATTCAAAAAATCAATTGACATATTTTAAAGTCTAGGTGTTTGGTGATGAGGTGGCTGATAATCAAGGTGATGAGGAAGAGGATCGCAATACCTCTTTAACAATGTGATAATTTGTTTGATTAGGATAAAAATGGAATTTCAATTATAACAATATAGGCATTGAGGTGATAAAACAAGAATCACATTTCATTATTCACCATCTATCCATGTCTATGAAGACGAGAAATGACACATTCAATTTCTTAAAATGAATATATTTAGATGATGATAAAGAGTATAACTTTGCCTTTCTTACAAGGAGGAATTCACACAGTGATGAGATGGAGCACAAGCCCTTCCTCCAAGCTAGGCATTAAAATTTTCCTATTACCCTATTTGCCTCACTTGTAGGGTCACGCTAATGCTTCTACTTTCGTTGAAGTTTCAAACAAAAAAAAACTTTTTTAGGAACACAAATTGGCCACATTGGTAAATGTTTTTTCCATGATATCATATTTTTCCAACTTAATGAAACTTATATTCAACATTTTGTTTCTCACAATATTTGTGTGACGATGACGAGGAGAAAGAGAATCTACCCTTTGTAACGATATTGTAAATTTATTCACCATCAAAAATACCATTGTCATTCCCATTCTCACAATCTTAGTTCACCTTAAGGTGATGAACTATAGGTCACACAAATGCCTTTTCTTGCAATCTATGAGTTGGGGGTCACGAGGAAGGGCTCATCTCCATTCTTGCAATAAAATAATCAAAATAATGAATAAGAATAAGAGCATCCTCTTCCTTGTAACATAGGGATGTGGGTGACAAGGAGATGAGAATTGAGTCGGGTCATGTAACTGATAAATTAAAATAAGAAAAGGAAGTAGGAAAAGGAAGTAGAAGCATCATGAAACCTTAGTTAGCAGTTGCTTACTCTAACAATAGATCCTACAAAAATAGATGTTTCCATGGCCAAGGAGTATAGAAAGAGGTATTTTTGACAAGTAAAGTCTTTGATATTTTTTAGGAGCTTTTGTAGGTAGAATTAAATCTTCATTTCAAAGAAGTAGAGGTAATTGAATTGAAATCATATATAAAACAAAAGGATAAAAAAGATAAAGAGTTTCCATGAATAGATGGGTAAAAAAGACAAATGTACATCATAAGGAACAACATGAATCACACTCTATAACTTGGTTACCAAGAAAAACATCATCATTATTCACACTAGAAGTGCCCTTCTCCAATAAATGAAGACTAAATCAATCATTCACACTAAATAAAGACTAAAAGCACGTGTCGAGTCTTGGTCCCATCCTTATGCAAGGTGGTAAGTATGCATGCTTTGATGCTGTGAATAAGGACACCATAGCAAGCATAATTTTATTTTTTATTTGTATGCATCATTAGCAAAGGAAGACGCTAAATCAAGGACAAACTTTGTTGGTACTTAGATATTAGTATAAACTCCCTATGTCATTAAGTCAAATTATCTATGGTTCATATATTTTAATACCAGTCTCAGTAGAGGTGAATGATTCTTCTTTGTGATGGTAGAAAATTCCCAAATAAACCCAACTTTTGTAATCTTTGAACATCTGTATCAAGAACATTGAAACACCTTTTAATGTCTTGTAGTACATTTGTGTTCAACATTGATTTCGTTCTAACAGATGACTATAAAATATGCTAATTGGTTAAGGCATATAAATGGAGCCTTTGAATATGGAAAGGTTGATTCTTTCATCTCACTTTGGAAACAAAGAGGTATCTTTAACAACTATTTTAGGAAGTCAATCTAACAATCTTGCTTTCTTGATTTCTTCCTACATTTTATAGTTGTATTGTCTTGAAGATGAATGTGGAAGCTTTTCATAACATGACCTGCAATCTTTAGTTGATTATGGCATTTATTAAAGGTTTTAAAGGCATTGATAATATCTTTTAGAATTTGACTAAATTCACAATTCAATCCAACCTTAGGAGAAAGCAACCACAAGTACTTGTGAATATTCAATATTTGATTAGAACTAGATTCCTCTTTTGTCTCATTTGAAATTTATTTGAACCTTTGGTCCCTCTGCAATGAGAAAATACAATACAAAAAAAAAAGAAATTGAAAGGTGTTTTACATTATTTCCCTCTAAGAAATATAGAGGAAAATGTTAAAGGATAGAGAGGAAACCTATAGGTTAAAAATCGGATCCATATATAGATGCAAAAGGGTGACGAAATACCAAGTTTTTCATCAGTATTCTAACAATTGAGAAAATGTCAATACTATTTGGAGGCTAAGGAATAAATGTAGATATAACGTTTTCGGTTTCGAGGACTTATCTAGACTTGGAATGTAATTTTTTGAAGGGGTTTGTAAGGGTGAAACAAGGTGAACATTGCAGAAATAGTTCACATGATGTCCTACTTCCCAATTTTCGTTTCTTATGAGGCAATAGAAGATTAATGGATGAGGTGTCAAAGGTTGAGCTGGAGGAAGTTCTTCATAGATTAAAAAAGGATAAAATTCATAGCTTTGATGGATGGTTAGTTTGATTCTTCGTTTGGTTTTATAAGATCATTTATAAATACATATTGAGGGCCTGTTGAGGCCTGGAAATTCGCAGGCAACAACAGTAAGGGATTCTCCCCAGTCAACGTTTCCAACTAGCCCGTGACTGTTTGGTGTAGGGAATCCGTCCGGTTTGCGGTCCGGCTACCGTAGGTCAAGTAACAAAACAAAGGGTTTTACCGGTTACGGCTCGGTCCACCGAGTTTTTGTATTTTGACTTAAATAATGAAATGCACGTGCTTAATTAACAATGCAGAGTGATAAAGATGCAAAGAGTAGTCACAATGTGATGCACAGGTTCTTACCTCTCGTCTTAGAACTCGCAAGCATCCAAATCATGCAGGAAAATAAATACTGAAAACAACTATCTATCCCTAGGGAGTAGAACTATCATTCATTGGTGAGTAACCCATTAGATGCATCATGAAAAGTCACAGATAGCTGATACTACTTTCAAGACACATGAACAATTTTAGATATTTGAACAACCAGATAGCCGATTGTTTATGAACAACCTTTATTAGTCATAGTGGAAAAACATCACAATATATACTGAAAAGCATTCAAACAAGAACATAGGTTCAGGAAGTTAAAACACTCTCACAGTTAATGAAACACAGTTGAAAACGAAATAGTTCTCCTTCAACATTGTTCATTTAAACACATAGATACATTCCACATTACGCTTTCTCCAACAGGCAAAAGTTGCGGTTTCTGATTGTAAAACGAAATAGTTCCTCTTACAAGCAAATGGTTTACAATTTTTTCCCAGGGAAAAAGTCCCTGTCTCAGTTCTACTTTCAAATATTTAAACTATAACTGCAGACCGCTTGGGCTGCCCTCCAAATGTATGACCTTTCAGTTTCTCGAACGTTTCGTATTCTTCTCTCCATCTTTTCTTCGTATGCTCATGATCAGTTGGGTAACTGCTGGACCTTTTCATCCTTCAAATGTTTCATATTCTTCTATGTTGTCTGTTATGCATTCATGAACTATTTAGTAACCGACAGCTCTTTTGGGTCGGTGCCTTTGTCGCCTTGGTAGTCCGACCAATCCCTTGAGTCCACCTGCAAATAAACCAACATGCATCATTCATTGGATTTGCATTCCAAAACAAAGCAGCAAATTATATTACTGAAACAGCTAATCCATAAGAAAAGACCAGGTGCACCATCATCATTTTACAAATGCCGACAACACTACCTCGTCCTCCTACGGGCTCGTGATAAAAACACCAACTGCGGAAAACAGGAGGAAACCGACATCGGAAGCAAAAGCTCTGCCCAATCGCAACGGCGGAAGAGTAAAGGCTACAGGCATGCGACGGGAGGGCGGGAAAACTCAATCACAAATCGGAAGGATAATGACATCGGAAGCCAAATGGTTTTCCCAGCCACAACGGCGGAAGGGGCACAACCACGGGCACGCAACGAAAAAGTCAACATGCAATGGCAATGGAGCGCTTTTTACTTCGGATGGCTAAATGCTTTAAGAGCCGCACGGCAGAAGCGAAAAGGTTAGGGACACGAGACTTGAGGGTGGGAAGACTCTCAATCGGAAGTCGGAAGACATTTTACATCGGACACTAAATGGCTTTCCCAGCTGCAACGGCGGACGAAGAAAATTTACAGGCAAGCGACTAAAGACTAACGCATCGGCTGGCGGAGCATTTTGGACTTCGAGCGCTGAGTTGCTTTGAGAGCCACAACGGTGAAAACGAAAAGGTAATGGCCTCCGATCAAACATATTTTCAACGCCCGATGTATAAAAATGATTTAAGTGTTTTGGACAGCTTCTCAAACTCAACAACGGACAGAAACCTGTTATACCTTCGCAACGGTGACCCACAATAAAGAACACTTGGTTCGATCAACAAGCGAAAACAAACTTAGAATCTGCGACTCACCATAAATGCCAAACGCAATCAAAATTCGAACCTTGGGCGAGAGTTAAGCTTTTACAATCATCTAAAATTAAAACACGACCAAAACTCAAAGGATCCAACGATTAAAACAATGCAAAATCATGAGGGGGGGGGGGCAAAATTTAAGAAATTTGGGGAGAATTGTTGCAGCTGCAATAGGGCCATTGAGGAATCAAGAGTCAATGGAAGAATGTTGTTAGTGTCACATACCCCAATTTTAATAACATTTGATGTTTAAGTAGACATTATATTTTATTTTTATTATAAAGTTTGAGACTATTGACCATGTGGGGTCAAGGATGACTATAATTAATTGTGTTGAATATTTTATTAGTAAATAAAAAAAGATGAGACAAACAACCTAAGGAGGTTGTTGAATGAGTGTCCACTGGCCCACTAGGTGGAATAGACTGGGGTGAGAGTAAACTGACACATGGTAGCATCCTCAACCACTTTTAGTTGTTGCAGGGGACAACTTGCCTAATTTTGTGGTCATGTTCCCCAAGAAAGTGGAACGGAGCAGGTGGCTCATTAAGTAAATAACTGACTAAAAGACTTAGGCATGGATAAATATACCCATCAAATTTCAGAAGGAGGCCATTCAATGACTACCTTGTGAAATTTCTGAAGTTGAGAAATGTGCATAAGAGATTCGAGGAGGGGAAAGGCAGAAGTGGTTTTGAGTGTTAAGATTGTTTTCAGAGCTAGTGCAACTTGTTAGCTGATTTATTTACTGCAGAGTGCATAAGTACCGCTGTTAAATAATTCTGTGGAGTTGCAGAGGTATTCAATCCCATCCTATTACACAATGCTTTTAACCTGGTGGATCAGTGGACAAGCTCGTGGGTCCTAAGACAAGCTGTGGAGCTATCTTCAGGAAAAGGTTGGGTGGAACGGGCTCCTTGGGTTCTTTGTCTCTTCTACAAGTTATCAGGTTTCAATGTGTTATTTTATTTTTATGCAAGTAAAAGTACTGGAATGAATGTAGTCCATATTAGTTTTACTATCATTTATTAGTTACTTGCAGCCGCAAATAAACGTTAAGTCTGCATTTTGTTCAGGGAATTACCTTTATTTGTCTAACAATATAAATGAACTTAGAATTAGAATTGGTGGAATGATGAATAAAAATCCCTTTCTGTATTTTCCACTCATCAATTGATGAAGTACTCTAGAATAGAAGGTTGAATTAGAAGAATGATTATATAGGGATAAGATGGGTTTGAATCTGATTTAGTTAGAAAAACTTTTATTGATTGTTTAAACAAGGAATGATAATCCTTTTATTTTAGAATCCTTCTCATTTATATTTATTTTGCTCTAAAAATATTACACAGAATTTATATAGTAATCTTTTGTTACACAGCTTTGAAATTGTGCATAACATAATACTTTAATAATTTCCTTCTTCATGACTTAAACATATACATATATATTTATAAACCTCTACATAACACTTTAGAAAGTCTATCAGACCCATTGATAGTTTCAAGGTTCTTTTTGGATTACTGTATAGGAACAATTTTTACTTTTCTATGGCTTACAGAGCTGTTTTCAGACTCGTTTTTTTTATGCTGTTACTATTTTTGATATTGTCTCTTTGAGACAGAAGAAGCTGTGACAATGTTCGCGGGTCTCTATTGATCCACCTACATGTGCTATGTGATTTGTTCTTTAATGAAATAAAATTACGAATTTTTCCGAGGAAAAAAAAACACTTTAGAAAGTCTAGTAGAGTAAAACTGTTATTTTACAAACAGTAAATTCTGAATATTATAATAAAACAAATATTACTGTAAAACCATTAAATTAATTACATTAGCAAAGAATACTAGTATTATTTTAATTTAATAAATATTTAAAGCAGTGGAAATCAAGATAGATTCTACCGTTACCTTTTTAAACAAACAAACCATGTTAACCTAGATATCAAAACTGCTTAATAAAAACCAGAACCTAGGTTATCATTTTACAGTATTGCATTTATAAATAAAATTAAAATAGTTATTTGCCAACTGGATTTACTTAGTCATGGCCGAAGCAAAATTTACAATAACTTATAGACAAAGTCTTTTAAACAAAGTTTTCTTAATCAAATTAACAACCAAACAGTCGCCTTAATGTTTAGAGCCATCATGCTGTATTATAACCATCAACACTAACGAATTATAGAACCGAGAAAAGTGTCGAGGGAGTTCCTCGTAATATTTTACAATTTAACAAATGATTTTTACAAACCCTGGGATATTTTACAAGTTTTTAATAAATAAATTACGAACAAATTTCTAAATAGAAATCTATTCAAGAGTTGTAAGCTCTCCCTCTTAGCTAAACACTATTTATAAACAGATTTCAATTTAAAAGCAAATAGTCATCACACATTTTTAACTCTTCAGAAACCAGAATGGTTTAACATATATCTTATCCACTAAAGAGCCAAAGTGGTTGAGTTTTTAAGCTTAGAAAGCTTCCAAATCAAGTAACCATAGTAATAAAATTTTACCCTATTATACTAATGCTTGAGCCGTAGCTCTTTTGCAAAACCCCAAGGGTTATAATCAACAATGGCCATACGACCTCCTCCACCTTAAAAACAAAACAACCATCATCTAATACAGTAAATGAACCCCATAGTTATCCCTTAGCACCATCGACATCACTGCGAACACACCCAACGACTGCGAACACACCCAACGATGGAGGGCATCTCAATGTTGAAATCAAGGCTTACCGGAACCTTCATGCCGTACCCTTCAATTTCTAGACGACACCCTCAACCTTCGATTGATTGTTTTTCACCTACCTGCAACTCAGCAAACAATAAATAAAGTTAGTTTTCAGCTCAGTTTAGTAAACAATAGAACAAGACAAGAGAATCACGGCATTTACGTAACTGTGTAACGTGAACTTGAAGACGACGATGACGACAAAGGAAACCAGAGAAGGGAGCCTGCTTAGTGGCATGACTGAACACACACAGAATGTTTGAAGGTAAAGAAATTGGAGTGGAGAGCCTGTTAACGCCACCGGCTAATAAAGAAAGAAACTCATTGAAGAGGCCGAAGATCCCGCGGCCTATCGGCCTGTTTCTCCACCCAAAAACCTCAAACTAACAAATGAACCAAGCAAGCGTTTAATGGCTTGTGCATAGGGTTTATCACCAAATCCTTCCTCCAATGATAGCTACCACATGGACTCCACTAAAATTTAAATATTTTATGCCCTTGACATAGTTGGGCCTGCATTCCATGGATTTAAAATGTTACCATTACTTGGTTGATAATAAAACATTTTTTCGATGTTTTGCACAATATACATATAACTAGTTAATTTATATAATAAGCAATGAAATTATGTCTAGGTTTAATTATATAACATGCATTGTATAATTACTTAGGAAGTATTTATATTATGACATGCATTGTTTAGTTATATAACATGCATTGCATAATTACTTAGGATAGTATGCATATTATGCATCAAAGGTATAATTGCATGGACTAGCTTTGTTTTAGTTATAGTTAGTATAAAACTGCTAAACAAAAATAGCGATGATAATGTTAGAACTTAGGAAGTTCTAGGTTTAAGCAAGAATAAACTTCATAGTTATAAAATATATGGGAAGTAATAGGGTTTAAGTACCCTCAAACAACTAAGAGCATGTCAATATTTACATTCCATCAAACTTATAAAATAGATAGGCACCCTAGCAACTCTAATCTACTACCAACATAAATAGACTTGGTTATGAAACGGGTAGTTTCTTACACATCGTTAAGATAGACTGAAAATAAAGTTTAGGACTTTCTTTTCCTAACTTACTCTTATAATCTTCCGAACTTTAAATTTTATACCTCATAACCTGGAAGTAAAACTTTCCTGTAAGGACCTATAAAAGCATCGAATCTGTGTTAGCTTTGAGAAAGCTAAGTAAGCCTCGGGCTAACATCAAGCCCCTTTAATAAGAAAGAAAACAACCATCAGAAAACACACATCTTCTTACGAACAAATAAATGATCAAAATTAAATAAATAGAGAAAACTCTTAACTTTGACAAACTTTCATTCAAGACTTAAAATCATTAAAGTTTGAATACAAGCAGTAAGATGTGACTTGCTAGTTAGTGAGTAAAATCCTATAGTTTTGGTTACGGTTTACAAAAGAGAAATAAACACCTAGTTTCCTCTTATTGACTTGTCTCGTAATCTATCTGTTCCTTAAATTAAAAATAGTTATTAAAACTAACATTTTAGACTATAACCTAACTTTAAATGTCACATAGAAAATTTTAAATTCTTGTGAATTTTTTGGGTGTTATAGGTAGCCTTGAACTCAACATCTATTGCCTCAATCCAAAAACTAAATAACCCTTTGTCTTTTGATAAAGATAAGCCTATACCCTTATACAATCGCATATACAAAATAGTAACTAAAGTAATACTAATGAGGGTAAAAGACATTCTCTCAAAGTCGATATCTGGCGAGAAATTAGGCTTCCTACTGGGTTAACAAATACATGAGGCGATTGCTGTTGCGTAAGAGGGGTTGCATTTGGTCAAAACCAAGAATTTGTTTATTACGGTACTCAAATAGGAATCACAAAAATATTATAACAAGGTGAACTAGAACTATTTGATGATACAATTGGGGTTCTATGCACATTTTAGGTAATGAATTGTGTGTCCATAGTTTTTTTCACTACACTGATTAATGGTTCATCTACATGATTTTCAAGGCTAGGTAGAGGACTGTGATAGGGTATGGCATATGAACAAAAAAATTGACATTTGGTCCCTTGTTGTGATATCATGGTAGAACATTACTTTCTAAATGTCCTTTTTTCAAAATGATTTCTCGGGAATAGTTGATCCAATCATAATATGCATACTTGCTACAATGAATCCATATATGATAGAAAAAGGACAATATACACATAACTATTGACATAAAAAAACCTTGTAGGTTCTGTAGAAATATTCTCGTCGTTCTTTATGGTAATAAGGTTGATGTCAAGAATTGACAAGTGGAAGCCAAGCAAGTTCATTTTTATACAAAGAATAATTTTCAGTGTTATGTAATATCTACTTAGAGAAACTACAATTTTGAAAAACCTTTTCAATACCTTGTTAGGAAGCTATAAGTAAAAATGATGTTAATCAAAAGTACGAGGGGGACAAAGTGGTGTTGTGGATAGGTATCAACTTGACACACTTTTGTACCTTCATAAGGGATGTTGATTATCCTATGCATGAAATGAAAGGTTTAATATGTGAATTTTTACAACAATTTCGATCAAGTATTCTAAGTTTTAGATGGCAATGGACTTAATATTGAAAATTTAAGAAGGCCTTTCACACAAATCAGGACAATTCTTCAAAGATTAAATCTTTGTGCATTGAAAATATTAGATCCATGTCCCCATCCCTCAACAAATGACAATGAGTGCCTTACTAAGTGGAGGAACCTACCAACAGATAAATTTACCTAACAAAATGTTGTACTTAGTTCATGGCATTCAAATCACCAATGCTTCGAGGATGAAGCATTTCAAAAAACGATTACTTGTAAAATACCCAAATTATGTCATAAGTTAATTGCAGGTTGTTAGTTTTTCAACATTAAGCTAGCATTATATTAGGATCTTTACTGAGAGAATAACAAGTACAGCAATCAAACACAAGAGACAATGAACACAATGTTTTTGATCGAGGAAACCATAAATGGAGAAAACCCCGCAACTTCCTCAGAGATAGAATCAACACAAGATGTAAAACCCCAAAACAGTAAGATGCACTCCCGACAGCAGTAGTCTTCTTCTTGTCTAGTCCCAGTGTATTTCCTTCCTCACTAATGTGCCACACTTGAGTGAGTGAGTGATGTGTGTGATAAATAGAGAGTCTCACTCTCTATTTATATTCTTTTGTTCACTTGAAGTGCACTCAATCATGTCGGCCTCAGTTAACAATTACTTACTAGAGCCGACATCTCTATGAGTGTCTAATAACCCTAGTGCCCCAAAACTATGGGGACTTTAACAATGACTTGACATGACTTATTTACATTATTTATCCTCCCGATCGGAACATCGAGGTATGACCACATGACTCAAATACATAATAGAAACATCCCAGAATAAACATCGGGTTACAATATATAAGATACATAGATGAATACATTCTGAAGTTACAAATACGTCAACACTCCTTCTTAACTAGGAAGGTATTCTTTCGACACAATTTTCAGCACTGGTCTTCTTCTCTGTATCAACTGGATCATCTCGTCATCTGCATCTCGAGTCTTACGAGTCTTCAAGTCATCATCATCTTCAAGCCATCGTCATCCTTCAAGTCTGGATCATCTCTCGATCATCATAGAACATCATCACAAGATCTGGATCATCTCTCGATCTGGATCAACTCTACTGGACTGGATCTTGATCATCACTCGATCTGGATCTGGATCTGGATCATCACTCGATCTGGATCTTGATCATCACTCGATCTGGATCTGGATCTGGATCATCTCTCAATCTGGATCTCTCGGAGTCATCATAACTGGATCTGGATCATAGCTTGATCTAGATCTCACCTGGTCATCATCATGTGTGCACTATCTCGTCATAGGAAGTTCTACAGAGCCAACCTTCTTTCATGCTGGTTGTAGGCCTAGCCAACAGGTAGGTCTTCGCCCAGCACTTACATCTGACCTACTCGTCAGAAAGGCATGCCCAGCACTCACATCTGATCATGTAGTAAACTACAATCACATCAGAAAGGCCCAGCACTCACATTCACCAGCATGGTAGGCACATCCACTACAATCTGTGAAATGGCTCTGCACTTACATCTGACCTACTTGTCAGAAGGGCACAGTACTCACATCCATCCAGGCTGGAACACATCCTCCTCATAATGATGGAGGAGTTCTGCACTTCCATCCAGGCCGGAACCACATCCGCTCACAATGATGAAAGAACTCTGTTCTTTTCACCCAAGCTGGAACCACATCCGCTCACAATGATGGAATATTTCCTCACTTTCATCCAGGTCGGAACCACATCCGCTCACAATGATGAAAGAACTCTGTTCTTTTCACCCAGGTTGGAACCACATCCGCTCACAATGATGAAATATTTCTGCACTTACATCTGACCTACTCGTCAGAAGGGCATGCACTCACATCTGACCTGGTCAGAACTGAATCCTACACCCTCGTCAAAATGGCCCCTAGTCCCAGAATGAGCTACCTGGTAACGAACCAGGTGCCTACACTCTCCCAGAGAGTGGCAGTTGCCCTTACATCTGTCCTACTCGACAGAATGGCCAGCACTCATATCTGACATGGAAGGAACTGAATCCTCTCACCATGACAGAATGGCTCAGCCCTTACATCTGACCTACTCGTCAGAATGGCTTTGGATCCTTAGCACTCATATCTGACATGGAAGGAACTGAATCCTCTCACCATGATAGAATGGCTTAGCCCTTACATCTGACCTGCTCGTCAGAATGGCTTTGGGACACATCACTTTCCCTTGGAGGAAACCTCGATCTGGAGAACACCAAGCTTCTCCCTGAAGTACTTGAACTTCACTCTGGCTAATGGCTTCGTCAACACATCAGCTATCTATTCCTCTGTCGCAACATACTGGAGCTTCACTGCTCCTCTCTGCACCATATCCCTAATATAGTGATACTTGATCTCGATATGCTTCGACTTGTCATGGAACACTGGATTCTTTGACAACTTCACGCAACTCTGGTTGTCACAATGTATACAAGTAGCATCCAATTGGAGATCAAATAAATCAGATAGTAGTTTCCTCAGCCATACTGCCTCACAACTGGCTGAACAAGCTACGACATACTCTGCTTTAGCTGTACTCAGTGCCATACAGGATTGCTTCCTGCTAAACCAAGAGATCACACTTGATCCCATACTGAAGCAACATCTTGAAGTACTCTTTCTGTCAATGGCACTGCCTGCCCAATCTGAATCAACATAACCCTCTAGGTTAATCTTTTGATTCGCATTGTACTTGAGCCCATAATCAATTGTACCCTTCAGATACCTCAGAACATGCTTTGCAGCAATCAAGTGAACACTTCTCGGATCTGTCAGGTACTGGCTCAAGGTGTTCATAGCAAAGCAAATATCTGGTCTCGTGTTTGTCAGGTACATCAATGACCTAATCATCTGACGATACATCGTAGCATCAACCGACTCTGATGAAGCATCCTTCAATAGCTTCAGGTTCGATGCCATAGGTGTGGCCATGGCCTTGCAGTCTATCATCCCAAACCTCTTCAGGATCTCTACTTCATACTTCCCTTGTCCAAGGAAGATTCCATCTGTACTCTGCCACACCTCCATACCTAGAAAGTAATGCATCATTCTCAGGTCCTTCATCTCGTACTCAACAGCAAGATTTCTCTTCGTATCAGCAATCAACCCATCCGTACCTGTCACAAATAGATCATCTACATATAGTAGAAGCATCACTGGGTTGTCATCTTCAACCTTGTAGTAAAGGTTGGAATCTGCTTTACTTTTGGTAAAGCCCAAACTGGATAGAAAGCTATCAATTATGATGTACCAGGTCCTGGGTGCCTGTTTTAAACCATACAGGGCTTTCTTCAATCTGCATACATGAGACTCTCTGTCATGTGTCTCAAAACCGAGTGGTTGTTCTACATACACTTCCTATTCTACTACACCATTCAAGAAAGCAGTCTTGACATCCATCTGGTGTATCTTCCATTTCATCACTGCAGCCAGAGCAAGTACTGATATGATGGAAGTGTATCTGGCTATAGGTGCAAAGGTCTCTTCATAGTCTACTCCCTCTTTCTAAGAGAATCCTCGAGCTACAAATCTTGCATTATACTTTTCAATGCTACCGTCTGCAGCATGCTTGATCTTGTAGATCCATTTGGAAGTTACAACTGACTTCCCTTCTAGTCTTGGGACAACATCCCAAACATCATTCTCCATGATCGATATGTACTCTTCGACCATAGCATCTTTCCATTCTTTCTGTTCTGCCGCTTCTTCATAACTGGAAGGTTCTTTATCAATGAAATCACATAGTAAAGCCACATACCCGGAATTTGATCTGGTTCTCTTTCTTTCTCTGTGATTCTCTTATGGAGCCCCATATCTTTCCGCACCTTGGATAAGTTCTCGTACCCAAGCAGGTTTCCTCTTATGAGGATTCTTCTCCAGAGGTGGATCTACAGGTCTTTGTGGTTCCTTGAACTCTCGATCTTCTTCTTGAGCTCCTTCGCCCATGATTGTATCATGAATCCTGGGTACTTTTGCTTCTGCTTCTTCAGGTTCTTCAGCAGGTTTCTTTCTGGATTTGCTATAAGCTGCGCCTTCATCAAATGTCACATCCCTGCTGATGTCAATCTTCTTGTATCCTGGGAAGTAGATTCTGTAAGCCTTCGAGCTTTCAGAGTACCCCACAAATATGCCCTTCCTTCCTGAAGGATCTAATTTTGTTCTCTTTTCTTTTGGAATGTGTATGTATACGGGACAGCCGAATATTCTGAGATGGCTGACTTATGGTTTCTTGCCAGAGAATACTTCTTCAGGAGTCTTGTTCTCGAGTACTCTATGTGGAGTATGGTTCTGTACATACACCGTTGTTCTGGCAGCTTCAGCCCAAAGATGCATAGGAAGGTCTTGATCATGAAGCATTGCTCTTGTGGCTTCCATGATGGTTCTGTTCTTCCATTCCGCAATCCCATTTTGTTGTGGATTATAAGGAGTGGACAACTCCCTCTTAATCCTTTATTCTTTGCAAAGCTCTTTGAATTCATTTGAAGTGAATTCTCCACCATTATATGATCGAATGGTCTTGATCTTCTTTTCAGTATGGTTTTCGATCAATGCTTTGAATTCTTTATACTTGCTGAATACTTCATCTTTGTTCTTCATAAAGTAAACCCATGTCTTCCTAGAAAAATCATCAATAAAAGAAACATAATATGCATACCTGCTTAGAGAGTTTGATGACATAGGACCGCATACATCGGAGTGGATGATTTCCAAGATTCCTTTTGCTTTGCTTTCACTGCTTGGAAATGTCTTCTTTGTATTCTTTCCTTTCGCACATCCTTTGCAAACCCCATCATGTTTAGCTTGAATTTCTGGAAGACCTTCGACAGCTTTACTTGCAATAGGTAGTGCTCTATAATGCACATGTGCAAGCCTTCTATGCCAAAGCTCATTTGGCTCTACTATGTCATGGATCAAGGCTTGTTCTAGATGGCCCTTCAATTTGTACAAGCCTCCTTCTTGTTCTCCAATCACTACCGCATCATCGATAGTCTTTCCTTTTGGCCACATGATGACTTGACCATCTATGAATGCCACTCGCATTCCTTTTGCATCCAATGCTAAAATGGATAGAAGGTTCTTCTTCAGTCCTGGTACAAACAATACTTCTTTCATTGTTAGAGACTTACCAGAGTCTAGCTTGTATGAAGATTCCCCACTACCTTTTATTGGATATTGGTAGTCATCTCCTAGTTTCACCTTGTGAGGTGATTCATGTTCTGACAGTCTCACAAAAGATTCCTTGAATCTCGTCATATGTTTGGAAGCCCCACTGTTTATAAGCCAATCATCACTTCCATGAGTAATGTTACCTGTGAGAGCCGATATCATAACATATTCATCCTTGCTTGAAGAATCTTCACTTTCATATCTAGATCTTTTTTCTGGATGGTTCATCATCCTCTGCAGCATGAGCATGATGTCTTCTTTTGTTGCCCTTCTTTACTATCTTCTGTTTGTTAGGACAATCCTTTGCAAAGTGTCCTGCTTCATCGCAAGCATAGCATATGATCCTAGACATATCTCTTCCAGTATTATCTTTGTGAGATTGCTTACCTCTGGAGCGATGAAATTTCTTTCTTGTTGACTTGGAGAGAGTCTTGGAGTGTACCGTGAGAGCTTGGTCTTCACTTCCCATCTTCTCTTCTTGAGCTGCTATCCGAGCTTCTTCTTGAGAGCACTCTTCCCATAGTCTGCTAAACTTGACTAACTTCTTCCTAGCACAGATTCCTTGAATGAAAGCATCCCATGACCTAGGGAGGCCATTCAAAGTAGTCATCACAATCTCTGCATTTTCCACTTCTTCATCAACAACTTCTAATTGTTCCTTGATCTGAGAAACCCTTGTAAAGTAAGACTGGATAGTTTCTGCATTCTGAATCTTCACATTCTTCAGTTGGTTCCTCAGGGTCATCTTTCGATTGATGTTCTTTCCTTCAAACAATTTGGTTAGGGCATCAAACATAGCTTTAGGTGTCTTGAGAGAGGACACCTATGGGATAAGGTGATCCTTAATAGAATCAGCAATGATCCTCTTTGCCATAACCATCTTCTTCTTATGTAAGGCCTTTGCCTCATCTCCCTCTGGAACTGGAACCTCCTCATGAATATAGGAGTCTAATTCATTCTCTTCCAGGACCAGGGAGATCCTATACTTCCAAGCTCGGAAGTTATCAGCTCCCTCAAGCTTTTCATCAAGCTTGGTATGATGAGACATCTTAAATGAGAACCTCAAATGGAAATACAAAATATTTTAGATCTTACCAGGTTCAAGATGTCGGATTTGAAACTTGAGCTGAAATCCTGTAGAGCTGGTTCAGGAGCAAACTAGGGTTTTGCTTTTCCGGAGTTCTGTCCACCCAAATGTCTTGAAATTTGTCCCTAACTTCGATTTTGGGGAGGAGATCAATCCAGGTCTGGGCTCACTGAAAAATTCCTCTTCTGTAAAAAGCCCTAATTTCCGACCTTAGTGACAGGTCCAAAACTGAAAAACCTCAGAGTTGGATTCTGTTTCGACAGAAAGATGCGCCCTAAGGAGGAGAGTTGTTCCACCTTACTTTTGTTGAAAATCTGTGGAGTGAGATCCATAAACTAGGAAGCCCTAGTTCCCGCAGCTGCACAGTGTCTTCTTCTCAGGTTAGCTCTGATACCATGTTAGTTTTTCAACATTAAGCTAGCATTATATTCGGATCTTTACTGAGAGAATAACAAGTACATCAATCAAACACAAGAGACAATGAACACAATGTTTTTGATCGGGGAAACCATAAATGGAGAAAACCCCGCAACTTCCTCAGAGATAGAATCAACACAAGATGTAAAACCCCAAAACAGTAAGATGCATTCCCGACAGCAGTAGTCTTCTTCTTGTCTAGTCCCAGTGTATTTCCTTCCTCACTAATGCACCACACTTGAGTGAGTGAGTGATGTGTGTGATAAATAGAGAGTCTCACTCTCTATTTATATTCTTTTGTTCACTTGAAGTGCACTCAATCATGTCGGCCTCAGTTAACAATTACTTACTAGAACCGACATCTCTATGAGTGTCTAATAACCCTAGTGCCCCAAAACTATGGGGACTTTAACAATGACTTGACATGACTTATTTACATTATTTATCCTCCCGATCGGAACATCGGGGTATGACCACATGACTCAAATACATAATAGAAACATCCCGGAATAAACATCGGGTTACAATATATAAGATACATAGATGAATACATTTCAAAGTTACAAATACATCAACACAGGTAATTAATCTAAATAAATAATATTCTAAACTTATTGTAAAAAATCAACTCCTTGTGAAGAGTCATGACTCTAAATATTAGGTATATAAATAAGTGAGCTAGCCATCATGGTAACCATCTCTTGGAATCAATAATCAAATATATTTTATAATATATTGGTTTCCTTCAAATGCTAAAATGGGCCATTATTTGCCTCACTAATGGTTGCACCAAATCTAGCTACATTGTAACTTGTGTATACTCCCTACCATTAACCATCAGGATTCATGAATGTCTCTACCTCCTTATGTGATTTACTCATATCCACCATATTCTTTGATGTGCTCATGGCATAGGATTTCCTTGATGCATTGTACTATTTAACTTCTCTTCAAATTCTAATTGACATCTATGCCAACAAATCCTAGAGTCAATAACATGACATTGTGATTCTCTCACATCCCTAACACATCTCTTCAAATCTTTTTTTAATTATCCAACCTCATAGTGGAAACAACACCCATTTTTGTAGTAGCGATGAACCATACTAGGATCTTAAACTAGGCTACGAGGGGGTGCATAGTAGAATCGACGATCCTTCATTTGAGGCCATCATGGTAACTTAAACACACAATAAAAGGGGGATTCCACTTATTTACACTCAACATAGTATTTAGCTATAAACCCAACACTCACAATACTAGAGCAACAAGCCATATAACCATTAAATGAAGAGGAGGCTTATAAATCAAAATTAACCCACAATGAATGTAGGACTTCCATTACAACAAAACCTGATCATTACTTTTTTAGTGATTTTTTGTTGTTTTTATGAATAGTTGGTGCTATTTCACATGGTGCCCTTAAAGTCAACATTATTTCTTATGCTGGATTTAGCATTGGGCTTAGCTTAGCGCCCGATTTAGTGTCAGGTTTAGCAATGGGTTTATCGAGTGACTAAATAAAAGAGAGAGAAACTTTTCAAAAAGAAAAATAAGTAATATCAAAGTTTGAAATAAGCTACGTGTCTCAATCTTCATGAGTTGGAGGGAATTTTAATTCTTTTAATTAAATTCCCTAATTTTCCCTCATAAAAACCCTTGAAACTTCCTCATTTATTCTTTGATCATTTCCTCTCTTTATCTCTTCTCTTCTCCACCCTTCTCCTTAACCCCTTAAGGTTTCATCCTTATGGAGGATAGGGTTTTGGTTTTATGGAGGACCTCCACTTGGAAGATAATCTATTATCCTTATCTTTTCCTCATTCCTTGCTTTTTCACTTTTACTTTCCTTTATTGATTTACTAATGTTTATTGTTACTTAATTTATTTTCTAATGTTTAACCTCCATAACGAAGGTAATGATTTCTCCCATCCCTTCTCCTCTTTCCTTTTTTACTTTTATTTTACTTTATTTATTTTCCAATGTTTATTGTTATTTTGTTGTAGTAGGTTTAGGGTTTCATTGTGCAACCTCCAAAAGGAAGGTAATGGCTTCTCCTTCCCTTTTCAATTTTCCTTCCTCTTTGCTTTGCTTTTTCTTTAATTATTTTCTAATTTTTATTTTCTTGTTACTGCATGTTTAATGGAGAAAGAAGAAAAAAAATGACTTTTTGGGGCTTTTGGTTAATGCATAGATCTAGTTCATCAGTATGGCTTAAGAAACACCCTTGCATTAATGTGACAAGACCTGGGTTCAAATCCTAACACCCATATATTTCTTATTACTTTTCCATTTGTATTCACTTGTTTGCATGCATATGTTAGGTTAATTTCAATTCAAATATGTACTTTTATATTTCAGTGAGAACATTAGTAGTTTAAATAGAGTTCTCTCTTTTACGCAAGTGATATGGGTTGAAATCACATCCTTTCTTTAACATTTTCCATTTCCATTTTCATTTTTTACCATTTTTCATTTACGTTTTTTCTAAGTTCTAACTTGCACTAGGTTAGTTTAGTTTTAATTCAGTTTGCACTTTTAATCATAGTTTTGTGCATGAATGTAGCTCAAGCAAAGCTCTTGCCTCTTGGCAAGTGTTAAGGCTTCAAATCCCAATATTTCTTTACCATTTTCATTTCTATTTTTCGTAAATTTTTACACACAATAAGCGCTAAGCCATGCAGTAAATTTGGCGTTAATTATGGCGCTAAATATGCCACTTATTATGACGCTAATCCTGACAAAAATTCTAGTGTTGAACCTAGCACTAAATTTACCACTGATTTAGATGCTTTAAAAAATTGAAAGTTTGTATTAAATTTAACACGAAATTTTCTAACTCAATTAAAAAAAATTAAAAAATTAAATACTAATTTCATATTTTCTTTTAGTGTTCATCAAATCTATCATAACTACATACACAATTATAAAAAATTAACAAAAATAAAGATACTACCTATTCGTAAATATCCATCACTTAAATTCTCTTAAATAATTTAAATTCCTTAAAATATTAAAAATTAAAAAAAATCATCAAAACCTTAATCATATTACATCACATCACATAGAAAATTAGATGGAGCTCTTCCCATTTCACCCACATCACATGGGAAGTTAGATGGAGCTCTTCCCATTTTCAACACAATAACATAGACTTAATTGTTATGTTAGAAATATAATCTACAACTAAGTTGTGTTGTCATATTAAAATTTGTATTTTCCAAAGTCCCTTTCGTCTTGGAAAATTCTAAAGTCCCTTTCGTCTTTGAAAATTCTATGAAAGAATCTAAGGTAAATTTTATGAATTAATGTAACCAAGTTAGGATGGATGAGAAAGAGATTTATAATAAACAACTTTCATAATGACTATATAGTCTAATGTCATGGTTTTTTAAATGAAAAAAACCTTTATAAAGAGTCAAAACTTAGACTTTATTACTATTATTTATAAATTATCCCAACTCCTTATTAAATCGAATGTGGTTTCTTGATTTCTTTTTGAATAAAATGACCAATCCCCTCTTGTAGCATCCCTAGTGTTAAATTGTATTTAAACCAACTTGCATAGACGTTGAAAGGTAACGGCCTTTAAAATAGAGATAGTTGTGGACCCACAACATTTGATTAAATCACCAATTTTTTATAATAATTTAGAAGATACACGAGATGTAACCAAGAAAACTAAAATCCTTACCTATGACGTAGACTAAATATTTAAATAGTTTTAAACATGTGATAAGCAAAGGAGGTTGGGAAATTTATCTCATCTTATATTTTTAATATTATTGTTTTAATTAAATATTTAAAGAAATTTATAGGCTTAGAGTATACTACCAAGGCACTTTTGCGACGTTAGAGGCTTAAACCTCTATTGACTCGTGTCTATGTTTACGTGTTGTGTGGGTGCACCTAAGGGTATATGGGTAATAGATGAAAATCATCGCTGTGTCATGCAAGTATAAGCCTCACCATAGTTATCCATTCCTCAAAATACAAAATATAAAAAAAAAAAAAAAAATTAAAGAAAAATAATGAAATAACATTTATGTATTAAATTGAAAAATATTGTTACACATATAATTACTAGCATAGATTCATTTTAAACCCGGATCTATCAAGCACCCAGAGGGATCTAAATGGTAAAAAAATGTACATATCAAGAAACTGTACCCCTCTTGGTAATTGATAGATTCGGGTTTTAAATGGATTTATGCTAGTTTATTTTTTATTTTATTTTATTTGTCTATATGCAATTTATATTTTTCATTTTTTTTTAATATTTGTTATTTATGTCGACTAGCATAACGTGACTAACGTGACAGGATCTCCCCCATACTGGGCTGGAGAGCACCTCACTTCTCTCGGTGCAATAATTATAATTTTAATACTAGCATAGATCCATTTTAAACTCGGATCTATGAAGCACTGAGAGGGATCTAGTTTCTTGAGATGTACATTTTTTTACCATTTGGATCCCTCTCAGTACATAGATCCGAGTTTAAAATGGATTTATGCTAATTTAATTTTTATTTTATTTTATTTAAGTCTATATATAATTTATATTTTTCATTTTTTCATTTTTTAATATTTTTTAATTTATGTCGGCTAGCATAACGTGACTAATGTGACAGGATCTCCCCCATATTGAGCTAAAGAGCACCTTCTCTCGGTGCAACAAGTTATATATATATATATATATATATATATATATATATATATATTGTATTAAAATTATAATTAGAATTTTCTTATAATATATATATATATATAAAAGAAGTTTGTGGTTTTTTTAATTCTTTTGGGTTAAGATGAATGAATATTGAAAACAAATAATACAATAATTAACTTTGTAGGCATGGGTAGTAAATTGGTTTTGAGGGCTAGGTTAATCAATTGGTGTCATTTTTATTTGGATGTTGCTTATAATTTGATGCATTATGTAGGTCTTGGGTTTGATTTCTATGAGGCTAGGGACACTAAGTCTATGTCTCTCATTTTACACTAGACCTTATCATCATTATCATCAAAAGACAACATTGACACATAATTTGTAGTTATAAATTCAATAATAATATAAAAAATTCACTTTTTTAAACTATTGGACATGTTAATCATTCGTTAGGTGATAGTAGAACTAAATCCTCCCACATTATATCGGTTTAAATATTTTAAGAGATGGTGATTAAATGGGATTTAGAGAATCATTTATATAAATGTTTTTGTTTATCTCTAATTATTTTAGATATTTTAATAGTGGAATGTCTCAAAGATCATAAGCCCCTGGTGGACATTTTCCTCCTTCCACACTTTGAGGATATTGACAGAGTGAGGACCCATTTCACTTTCCTCTCCTTCCAGCATATCTTCATAGAAGTTAATGCTGAGGCTGATGGCCTATCCAAGAAAGGCTTGCTTTTGCCCGCTGGTTTCACTGATAAATGGGAGCAGTCTGAAGGTTTGATGGTCCATTTGGGTCGATCTTGTTCTTAGTCTTCTGTCTATTTTACATTCATGATATTGCTGAGTTTTGTTTGACTTTTCGGAACATTTAGATAACATATTGCTAGGTATGACTGACTAGTTTCCCATTGCTTGAAGTTGTATTGAACCCTTCAAGATGTAAGACAACTATTTGAGATGTAATGACTTAGTGGCCAAATGAACAATATGGTTTTAATTATATAAAGCTATCATATTTTCTAAGGAAAAAAATAATATAATTTAAAGTTATAGTTTAGTTGAACATTAAATTTACTTATAAAATCTCATTTTCATAGGAGAAGGAACTCCTTTCATGAACTATTTGATTACTTAGTTTATAAAGGTAGGCCTACCTTATTCTATTTATAATCAAACTTATAACTTTCAAAGAAAAACACACGTTCTTAACTGTTAAGCGTACTAATATAGATTTTATTACAAACACAATAAACCTGTGTAAATATACAACTACTTTTTTATGTTCAATGTTTTTACATAAAATAAAAGTAAGTACTTGAATAAGTAAACAACTATCAAATAAGAATATACAATAAACTCTCATCCATACTATATTTTTATAGGAGAAAATTAATGTAGATAAAAGCACCAACAAGATTATTTATATAATCTTGTTGGAGCTTTTATCCCACCATAGTCTTTAAATTGCTAGCTCTTTTATGTCTACAATATGAATTGTACCCATTTTTCTACTATTGTTTAAATACCCTTCCTTACATATCAATGTTGATGCTTATATAATTCATTAGTGAATTTATGATGTTATTGCTTAATATGGGTAAATCATGAAGATTTGAGTGGCTTCCACATGAATGTGTTAGGAAGTAACTGATAATTACTTTGATGGGGAATAACTTTTGGGTACAAACTTCATTTGGTGCGAATGACTCACCATTGGATATCTCTTAACCTACAACATACATTAGAGATCTTTAAGATGCTACTATTATATTTGTAAACCCTAACAAAAAAAAGGCTTTTATATACTTGTAGTTTTGGAACAATTATTGAAATGGACTATTTCGAGAGGCTTTTATATAAGTGTAGTTTTGGAACAATTATTAAAATGGACTATTTTAAGGATTAAAGTAGACCAAATACTTTGCATACTTTATATAGAATAAGGCCATTTCCCAAATACCTGATGATTAATGTTTAAGTATTTCCATCCAAACTACTATAAAAACACTTGAATATATATAATATTTTTCCATTACAATTTTTAAATCATTCTCCTTTGTGTCTAACATTTATTTGAACTTCTCATATATATAATAAAAAAAATTACTGGACAACCTAAGGGATGTTTCTTTGTATTCGTGGATGACATCTCTAGTAAAAGTATTAGTGTAAACTAATATGCCTCATACAAGGGGATTTGAACCAGTTAAACTAATCACTTACGTTATGAATTTAGTAAATATATACACAAACTCATATAAAATTTTGTAAGCTACATTTGACTTTAACCTTCTTTGTGCAATATTCTCTATTAGTAATGTACTTCAATATGCTTACATCTTCCATAAAAACTACATTTTATTTGTTAATTGAATTTTTTTCTTAGTAGTCTCATCATGGCATTATCACATTTTCTTATGTACTTCAATATCAATAAATAATTTCCTTTTGCAAACTCTTTCATAAATTACATTGAATGTAATTTTTTTTATACTCTAATTTCTATTTAAAAAATACAATTATTTTTAATTAATGTTATATTCAACATTAAATATATAACTCTATATAGATTTCTTATTAAACATACATATAACTAAATCTAATTAGAATCCATATTTCCAACCGAACATCTTTAAGTATATAAAATGTTTGATAAAATACCCCATCAACATCATTTCAATCACACACACATATATATTCTTTTAACAACCTTTTTACCAACTCACTTTTAATTCTAACATTTATATGAGAAATTCACCTATAACAAAAGTGTTGTTGTTTGACCATATTATCTTTAAATATATTATATATCAAACATTCAACTACTTCTCTACACAAGTTTCTTCTATGGCTAACAAGCTTTTTAATATATTTCCTTTGGTGTGCTAATCTTTTATTAAAATCTTGTTTGTGTATATACTCTATATGAATCAATATTTTGTTGTTTGATGATATTATCGTTAAATATATTATATATCAAGCATTCAACTACTTCTCTACACAAGTTTCTTCTATGGCTAACAAGCTTTTTTATATATTTCCTTTGATGTGCTAATATTTTATTAAAATCTTGTTTGTGTATATACTCTATATAAATCAATATTTTGAATTATATGTTATTTTAATTGTGTTGACCAAAATAATAATGAAAAACATTAATATTACTATTAAAAAACCTTTTAAAAATCAAATATATAATATTTTATAATAAATCAAATCTTCATAAAAGTAATATTATTACCCATATTCACCCACAAATCCAATATACATTTTATATAACATAAATGTTTAACTCCATCTTCTTAATTTTTGTACACCATTTTTAATATATATAAATTTCCCCAAACTATACTTCAACAACTAACATTCATAATCCTACAATATAAATACATAATCATATAATATCAGGTAAAACCTCCAACTTCATTGTTTGTGAGGTCAGATTCAATATTTCTATTATATATTCCTATGGAAAGTAGTTTCCTATTTGGCTATCACCAAGTTTCCTACATGCTCCTTTAGAATTCTAAATTGTTTTCACATTCAACAAAAGAGAACATCTTCTAGTTTGAAACATTGAATATGATGACGTGTTAGGTGACTTTGGAATTAAATGGTTGAATTTTAGGTGGATTGAATATTTAATTTTGTTAAAAGGTATGATAAAGAAAGAGATCTTGGTTAGCATTTGTGGTAGGAGATGTAGATTGTACTTAATAAAATAATAAAATGATGGGGATGTTTAACAATTTTTTTTAAAATTTTTATTTAGTCTAAACCAATGTAAAAAGTTATAAAATTATATGATCTAAAAATATTGATTCTGATTTATATTATTATTATAATAATTTTTTTATTATTTTATTAAATTGATAATAATAAATCAATTTTGAGATATTGAATAAAATTAATAAATTATAATGAAAGTATAGATAACGAATAAGTATGGGTGTATTTCTTTTTATAACAAAAATGGTTAGAGAGTCTTTATATAAAATAAGAAATTAGATAATACAGTGATCTAAACACATACTTCTCCCACAGGAGGTTCACTTCCATGTCTCTTTGTGCGTCCTTTACCAGTCTATATTTTTCATTATAGTATCATATTCTATGAGTATTGTAGCTCCTTACAAACTACCCAAGCAGAAAAATCCAAAAGCAGAACATTCAGAAAATAGAATGGAGAAGTACACTATTAAGGTATCCAGTTTCTCTCGTAGACCTGTTGATTGCAAACTAAGTCGCCACAATCTAGACCCATTCCCTTATTAGCCATAATGTTCGCTTGTTTACTATTTTCTCTCATAACATGTAGGAAGTTGATAGCTTTGTATTCATTTACAATACATTTTAGGAGATGATGAGTCTTGGTAACTGGATTCTCGCTATTCCTCGTCAGTTTTTGCGCTACCCCTATGACCATAATCGAGTCACCAAAGACCACAATTCCTCAACGCCATCGTTCCTTGCAAGCTCCAGACCTTTACTTAATGCTATAATGTTCGCTTGTTTACTATTTTCTCTCATAACATGTAGGAAGTTGATAGCTTTGTATTCATTTACAATACATTTTAGGAGATGATGAGTCTTGGTAACTGGATTCTCGCTATTCCTCGTCAGTTTTTGCGCTACCCCTATGACCATAATCGAGTCACCAAAGACCACAATTCCTCAACGCCATCGTTCCTTGCAAGCTCCAGACCTTTACTTAATGC